>JAODAL010036681.1:0-41366 GCA_025379985.1 Phyllomedusa bahiana | reverse complement strand
GTTCAGGCACAGTTTTGCAGCATTTCCCAGCTCTCCGGGATGCTGAATAGAATCTCCAACTTCCATGAAAGTTGGGTGATGGCAAAGCCCTGAATTAGCTTTCATTCAGAGGCGTTACACGGTAGTTGGGTGTAGTGGGCGTGACACTTTGAGAAGGGAGTGTGGTTTTGTATAAAGTGTGGCGTGGTTTATTCAAATTTCGCTCCCAAAATTTTTGGTCACCTTACTATACATACTAGCAAAAAGCCTTCCAGATTGCCTCCTGCCGCTGGTGGCTGCATAACCTCCGGGGTTTGGTAGTTACAGATGCTGTAGGATTTTATTAGACCCAGATCAGCTGTTTGTTTCCCCGTGTATTTCTACTGTAATTGGGGAAATTACATCAGTCCCAGTTACAGAGGAAATACGGAAGATGTGGTGGTGGTTGGTGGGGGGGGGGGGGGGGGGGATTTCAAGCCCCCAGAGGTCTTTTTCTGACTTTATGGGGGTGGGCACAAGATGTAAAATAAAGTGATAAAAAACACACATAAAAAATAGAATGTTAAAAAAAATAACATCAACAGTCCAAACTGGCTACTTCTGTAAAAAAAATATTAAAAATGTGAAAAGCAGATTTTAATTTTTGTTTTTGCTATTTTCGCTCTTATTCTAATAAATAAATAAATATCTAATGGAAAAAAGGGGAAAAAGTTCTAATTGCAAAAAAGCGTTCAAACCTGTGTGTGCTAAGAACAAGGAAATTGTGCATCATAAGGAAGAAAGGTAAACAACTCAATCAGGAACAGCTTAAAAAAACACATGCAGCAATACATTAAATATACATGATAAAAAGCACACATAAACAATAGAATGTTAAAAAAACCATCAACAGTCCAAACCGACTACTACTGTGCTACTTCTGCTGTAAAAAAAATAATAAAAAATTTGAAAAACAGATTTTAATTTTTCTTTTTGCTATTTTCTCTCTTAGGGCTTGTTCACATCTCTCTCTCTCTCTTGCACAGCCGAGCCCATCAGCGGCAGCACAGCCAACCCATCAGCGGCAGCACAGCCGGCTCGGCCCAGCCCATTCATCTCATCTCCTCGATCCCTGCAGCACCTCACCACCCATCCATCCAGCCATCCATCCATCTCCCTGCAGCACCTCACCACCCATCCATCCATCCATCCATCTCCCTGCAGCACCTCACCACCCATCCATCCATCCATCCATCTCCCTGCAGCACCTCACCACCCATCCATCCAGCCATCCATCCATCTCCCTGCAGCACCTCACCACCCATCCACCATCCATCCCAAACTCCCTGCAGCACCTCACCACCCATCCTCCAGCCATCCATCCATCTCCCTGCAGCACCTCCACCCCGTTGCATCCAGCCATCCATCCATCCATCCATCTCCCTGCAGCACCTCACCACCCATCCATCCAGCCATCCATCCATCTCCCTGCAGCACCTCACCACCCATCCATCCAGCCATCCATCTCCCTGCAGCACCTCACCACCCATCCATCCAGCCATCCATCCATCTCCCTGCAGCACCTCACCACCCATCCATCCAGCCATCCATCCATCTCCCTGCAGCACCTCACCACCCATCCATCCAGCCATCCATCCATCCATCTCCCTGCAGCACCTCACCACCCATCCATCCATCCATCTCCCTGCAGCACCTCACCTCACCTCCCAGGCATCCAGCCATCTCCCTGCAGCCGCCTCTCACCTCCAAACCCCGTCCAGCCGCCCACTGTGCTTTTCGCATCCGCTTTCAGGAAGCAAAGCGCCGCCGATACATGCCCGGAGTGTGGAGCACTTTTGGACAGGTGCCAAAAGCGCACTCCATTATCTCCTATGGGCTTTCACAAGAAGAATTGCCATGTCAATTCTAAAAACGGATCCGAAAAGCGGATCGCGAAAAGCGCATCGGCGTTCTCCCGTGAGAACAGCGATGCGCTTTTGCCAATGAACTCAATGTTTATCGCACTGACAATTGTTAGATCCGTTTTGCGGATCCATAAAACGGATCACAAAAACGTTGTGTGAACAAGCGCTTATCCTAAAAAGTAAATAAATAAATAAATATCTGATTGAAAAAAAGTGAAAAAAAGTTCTAATTGCAAAAAAGCTTTCAAACCTGTGTGTGCTAAGAAAAAGGAAATCGTGCATCATAAGGAAGAGGGGTAAACAAATTAATCAGGAACAGCTTAAAAAACCACATGCAGCAATAAAAATGCAAGTGTTTTGTAACTCCTTACCAACGAAGATCTATGAGTACCTCACACTGTCAGTAACGGTGCTTTCACACAGTGCATGCTTGGTGCATAGCTGATGCCCCCCCGCGTCGCGGTAGTACACGAAGGTCAACGCGACTCCGCGAACACCCGGCATAATTGCGGGGCGTACAGTAGGCCCCGCAATTAAGCCGTGTGAACTTACTCTTAGTACTCTAACTCGTTCACACGGCTTATTCTGGGACTGATTTAATCCGTATTGCGCGCCGTATTTGCGCTCCAATACGGCTGAAATCAGTCCCAGGCATTACGGTAATCCACAGTTCTCATAGAGAACTATGGATTACATCTCCTCTCCCTGCTCGGACAATACGCTGAGCGGGGAGAGAAGTGACATGTGAATTATTTACGGCGTGTATGCTCCGTGAATAATGCAAGTCTATGGGGCCAGCGAGCTGCCGGCCTCCGGCCCCGCCCCCGCTACACGGCAGCCAACGTATTTGCGGGCGAAATCCGTCCCCGCAATTACGTCGGCAATAAGCCATATGAACTAACCCTTAGACAGAGCAGTGATTGCTGCTGCAGCTTCTAAATGAATGGGGATTGGTGCTGTGCACCATTCAAGATCATAGGTTGCTGAGTTCTTGCGATGAAAGCCTAATGGAAGCTTCTGTAGCTGCCATGTTACTACTCATGGCAGGATGTAATAGGATTGCCATATCTGTACCTTAAGGGAACTACAAAAAAAAAAAAAAAAGTTTTAAAAATAGCAAAAAAATAGTTTAAAACAACCCTCTTTTGCCATTTTGCAAATAGAAAAAAACAAAAAAGTTAAACATAATTGACATTGCCGAGTCAGATCTATTAAAATATGACATTATTTATCACATATAGTGAACATCAAAGAAGAAAAAAAAATTCCCAGCTCAAGAGTAGCATTTCACATCCCCCAAAAATATAAATAAAAAGTGAATAGAAAGTTATATGTGTACCAAAATGGTTCCAATAAAACTACTTTTCAGCCACCAAAAAAGAGCCCTCATTCAGGTCCATGACTGGAAAAACAAAAAAGTTATTGATCGCAGAAAATGGTGCTACAGTGTACATTTAAAAAAATAGAGAATGTTTTTATATATTTTTTAAAGTACTAAAATAGAATGCAAACTACAAATTTGGTATCAGCAGAATCACATCTATAAACTTAAAATAACTGGATCCATTCATTGACAGCAGGCAGAGATCTTAAAAAAGTAAGTAACTGAAAACCTTCATAACAAAATTGCAGAACATTTTATTATACAATGAATTAGCTTCAAGGAAAATAACTATGGTTGACTTATAATTGACCTATTTCAGGACCTCAGAGGAAGTGATCACTCTTGATACTTGAGTGAGTTTGTCTTATCACTTATTGGATGTTGGACTGTGTTGCCCATTAGGGCAAATCTAGCATATAGGGGTTTTCCCAGTTCATAAATTTATCACATATTGATAGAATATGCCTTAACTCCTTACGACTGCCCACCGTCTTTTGGCATCGGCTGGTGCAGTTCGTTCGTCTGCAGCAAAGTCTCTTGGCGGATCGTCACCGCAGCGCAATCAAAGAGTTTTCCCTGCTCTGTCGGGTGATCTGCACAGTCAGCCCTAGGGACCTACAGTAGCCCCAGGGCTGTCTGTGTAAGAAGCCAGTGATCAGAGCAGACTGTGTGCTTCCCTGACTGCTGCCTGTGTCAGAATGACACAGATTACAATGTATTAGCATATATTAATATGCTAATACATTACTAAGTGTATAAAAAAAAAAAAAAAGGAACACAGTTCTCCCTTCATGGGATTAAAAAAAAAATTAAAAAACATAAAAAGTGTAAAAAAAATGATAAAAAATAAATAATAAAATAAAAGTAAATACACACACAAAAAACACACACACACATTAGGTATCCACACGACCGTAATGACCTGTAGAATTAATGTAACAAAGTGTGAAATGTGAATGGTGTCAAAAAAATTAAACAAACAAAAACATTTTTTTAAAATTGAAAGAAAATTTTGTGATTATTTATAAGTGAACTTAAACTATCCCACATAAAGTACAACTTGTCTAGAATAAAATGACGCCTCATACAACTGCGTCATTGAAAAAATAAAAAAGTTACAACTGTTGAAACTCATGGAGGCAAAAACTAAAAAAATGTTCTGGTCATGAACTACTTTTCAGGCGTTAGGCTTAAGGGGTTTAAAGGGGTGTTCCTATTTCATTTATTAGCTTTATCCATGTAGGCAAAGGTAAATAAAGACTATTACCAAATACTTAGCTGTTCTGGCTTTGCTTCTTTTCAGCCTTAGAGTCAGATCTTATCTCCTGCTTTTGCACACAAGCTTCCCTAGGTATAGGCCCCCTCTCACTGTTATTAAATTCTGTAGCAGTGGCCAGGATGGTGACATCACTCCCTGCTGTGTTTCCTATCCTACAGAGCTTGTTTACATTGCTTACTGACAAGCATTAACCCTTTAGAGCTATCTTGCCTACAGTTAATTAACCTTCAGGATTAATGTCCCTCTAACAGGATCAGCTAGGAATAGAATAGCTTATGTGTCAATCATGCTGTAGACACACCCACAGCCTGGCCATAAAGTAGGAGCCTGAAGCTGGCAGTGGCTCTGTAAAACAGCATGGAGAGACAATCCCTCTAAATGCCTGATAGGTGCAGGTCCTACTCCTGAAACCCTTACTTATCTTGAGAGTAGAATGGAGAGATAGCCATGCATGTATGACAATCTATATTCTAAGCAAGTGTGCTCAGCTGAACTCAGAGCTCCCACTGCAATGTGTGTAGAGAGCCATTCACAAGATAACTGCAAGCCCCACCTCAAGAATACGCACATATCAGGCATTTATGGCATATCCTATCCAAATGCCATAGGGTCTGAGTGATGCCAAAGGTTTTAGTGTTCCTTGTGTTCCCTGTGAAATAAAAATTCTGCAGCCTCTTCTCTTATATCTCTGTGTTGTGCTGTTCCTCTGTTTTTCCTCCTAGAAATGTATTTCTGAATTTGTCAGATGGCCGTTACCATTGTAGTTTTCAGTGGGGCGTGTCCCTGCACACACGGTCAGCTCTGATTGGACACTGTCAGACGATGCAGGGACACTGCCCCCATTGGTGACTCCCAGCTGACTGATTGGTAATGAATTTCCAGAAGGAATACCAGGGAAACCACAAAGCATAGAGATTTAAGGAAAGATGCTCCAAAATTGTTATTTTATGGGGAACACAGGTACTTACTAAAACAGACATTTTAAAAATGGGCACAGGTCCACTTTTAAGTAACATGTGATACTGTGGAACAGAACTTTATCTCAATGTTTTTAGTGTCTTTTGTTGTGTTGTGAGGTCAGATAACACGCTGCAATAAGTAATCTCTAACAATTTTTCTTTTCTGCAGTAAAGTAGGAAAAGAAGGATTGAGGGAACATACGCATCCCTGAAAAAATGATTAAGGCTGGGTTCACACATTCAGCTTTTCACATACAGTTTTTAAATCCAAAACCAAAAATGGATTTAAAACAAGGAGAAGTCTTGGTCTTTCCTTAACCTCTTCCTGATGGATAGTCATAATAATATGGGGAAAAATTATTTAATGTAAAGCCCTCTCAAAAGACAAGAGGACATTCCCTTCGGCTAAAGAGTAAAGGATTCAATCTCCAGAGGAGAAGAGCGTTCTTCACTGTAAGAACTGTGAATCTCTGGAATATCTGCCTGAGGAGCTGGTCACAGCAGGAACTGTAGAGAGTTTCAAGAAAGGCTTAGATACCTACCTGGAACTAAAGAATATTAATGCGTATGTAGCTATGTGAAATTCTGGATCCTGGCCGGTGGAGGCTCCGGAGTCAGAGATGGGGTCTCCCCTGGAGCAGATTAGTACTTGCCTTGTGGGTTCTAGGGCAATTACCAGTGGGGAGGCTGGGCCTAAAATCCTTGTCTCTCTCCCTTCACCCACTTTTCCCCCACCCTTGGTTGAACTTGATGGACACATGTCTTTTTCAACCGCACCAACTATGTAACTAATAAGACTAATATGGCTCTAAGGTTTTTTCCTTTTCGCCTTATGAAAGCCATAACTTTTTTATTTTTCCACCTACATAGACACATGAGGGCTTTTATTTTGCAGGACAAAATGTACTTTCTAATGGTGTTATTCATATTACCATAGAATATACTGGGAAACCGCAAAAATTTCTGAGTGGGGCAAAATGTGAAAAAGTACTTGTGGCATGTTTGTGGGTGTTTTCATTTTACGGTGTTCAATCTTCGGTAAAAATAATCTGTTATCTGCATTCTACAGGTTGAAATGAATCTGTCAATACCAAACATGTACGGTTTTCATTATGCTTTGTTACCATAAAAAAATTCCAAACATTTTCTATTTTCGAAATTTGCAGCGCCATATTGTGCGACCAATAACTTTTTTGTATTAACACCTACGGACGTGAGGCGGCATTTTTTGCGGACTGAAGTGTACTTTTTACTGCTAGCAGTTTGGAATAATGGGACTTTTTTGATCAATTTTATTCCAATTTTTATGGGACGTAAAATGACCAAAAAAATCCCGCAATTTTGGCAATTCGAATTTTTATTTCTTATACAGTGTTTAGCGTATGGGAAAAATGATGTTATATTTTAATTGATTGGACTTTTTTGGGACGCAACCAAATATGTGGAACTTTTTCTTATTTTATTTTTTTATTTGGAAAATAGTGAAAGGGGGGTGATTTGAACTTTTAATCCTTTTTTTACAATTTAAAATATATATTAATTTATAATTAATAAAAAATATATATTTAAGATATAAAATGTATAGACAATGCATTAGGCTGTACAAAGATGGCGGTTTCCCCACTTCCTGCCTGGGACCGGAAGTCGAGAAATTGATAACATGGCAGCCATGGAAGCCTTCACAAGGCTTCCCGCTGCCATGTTCAGTGATCGGGACACAGTGATTTTGCCGTGAGTGCCCCGATCGCAGTGAGGAACGGTGTGCGGCACAGTTTCTCATTGATTTAGACACCGCGGCCATGTTTGCTGCGACGTCTAAGGGGTTAAACAGCACAGGCGGGGCTGTAACCCCTGGGTGTTAGCTGCAATTAGCCACTAACACCCGGTGGCCGTGTAGCAGGATCGCGCTGCCATCCCGCTACAAAGTCCCTTACCGGCATCAGGACGTATCCATATGTCCAATGTTGATAAGGGGTTAAGATGTGTCCTTCATTCTTGGTTTTGGTTTAAAAAACTGCATATTAAAAGCTGAATGTTTGAACGCAGCCTCAGAAGCTTTCAGGGTCTTAAAAGTAAACTACTCTCTTTTTGACAACAATTTGCAAGATGTCATAGTTAAAGGGGTTTTGCCACGAAGTAAAATTGACGTGGGAAGTTTGTGAATTAAATAATAAACATTTTCCCCATTCATCATTATTAAAAATTCTGGACCGTTTTTGTCTTAGCTGCTCCTTTAGTGATCCATTGTTTACAGCTCATCTCCAGGGTATATGACCAGGGCTGAGAGCTCCTCCGTCCTGGTCGCACATGCTCAGACATCACCTCTCCTCTCAGGCAGCTACTGAGTGTTCAAACCTCAGTTGCTGTCATTCTACTCCCGTCCTCTGTGCTCCTTAGTAATTAGTCAAACAGTGCAAATAAATTAATAAAATAATCCTCATTCAGGTATGTGCATTGAGAAAGAGAAATAAAATCCACAGGTTTGGTTCCTGCAGGGATTTGAACCGAGGACCCTTGTGCCTGGAGGCAAAAGTTTTACCTCAGTGCTACTTAAAGTTCTACACATAAACAGACCTTTCTTTCACTAGAGAGAGGAAAGGCCTGGTGACACCCCTCCTTCTGAGCACACAGAGCTGAAGAGCAGGATACAGGAGGTATGAAGTGAGATCGTGGCAAAACCCCTTTAAAATCTATCTGTATTGAAAAGTTCTGTGCACATCTCCCCTAGACTTTGGGGAGACATTCTCGATCTTTAAGGACAGCATCGTATTCTGTCCTGGTCTCTAAACATAACTTTAGCTATAGCAAAGGTTGAAGGCCAACTTAGGTGTTAATACATTGTACCTTGTTATAGGGAATAACAAGCTTGTGGCTATCTAGCCCTACTACATGTGTTCTCTGATATATGGCAGTATTTGTTATACTGTTAATTATTGCTTCCTACTGTATGTTGCTGTTTCTGTTTCTAGTCATCAGGTGTTGGAGGCCCAATGCCATTTTGCTATGGGGCCGTTCACACGGCTTATTCTGGGACTGATTGGAGCCGTACTGCGCGCCGTATTTGCGCTGCAGTACGGCTGGAATCAGTCCCAGTCATTACGGTAATCCACAGCTCTCATAGAGAACAGTGGATTCCGCCTCTTCTCCCCGTTAGGCAAATCCGCCGGGCGGGGAGAAAGTGACATGCACATTATCCAGGCGCAATACGCGCCGAAGTCTATGGGGCCGGCGAGCAGCGTCCCCGCCCCTTATTCAAGCCGGAATTGTGGGCGAAATCCGTCCCGCAATTACGGCTTGAATAAGCCATGTGAACCAGCCCTATGGGTTCCTATGAATTGTAGTTAGCCCCCTGTCTCTAAATACCAAGGACAGATTCACATGTGGCATAATTTTATGCCAGGGACACACTCAAAAGCTGCAAATATTCTGTGCAAAGCGATCGATTCACAGCAAACCTACCTAAAATTCCCCAAGTTAGGATTTTGCAGCAGATTTTTGAGATGAGCGGGTCTAACCTCGGGTGGGCGTGTCATGAATTAAAGAGACTGTTTTCATGAAAAGCTGGACTCTTTTCTGGCTACGAACTGCCAGATTTGAGCATTAAATACTCTAAAACTACAGCATCTTACAGAATAAGGGACACAGCGCTGGAAACAGCAGGTCTGACACTAGCTTGTGCTGCCCTCAGCAAGGGGGCATAATCTATGTGACAGCTTCTCTTTAATGAACAGCACATTTTTTTTTTATTTTGTCTCCTTGCATTTCAACAATCGTAACGTTTTTATTTTTTCAATGACACAGTTGTATGAGGCCTCGTTTTATTTGGGACAAGTTAATTTTTGGGGGAATAGTTTAAGTTCACTTATAAATTATTACAGAATTTTGTTTTAATTTATTTCTTTACATTTTTCACATTTTTTTTTTTTTTTAAATGTTTTTTATACCATTCACATTTCACACATTATAACGTGTTACATTAATTCTACAGGTTATTACAGTCATGTGGATACCTAATATGTGTAAGGTTTTTTGTGTGTAATGTATACACAATTATTTTTTCTTAAATATTTATTTTTATTTTATTATTTATTTTTATTTTTTACTACAAATTTTTTAACTTTTTTTTTAAAAATCCCATGAAGGGTTAACTGTTTTACTTTTTTTTTTTTTACACTTAGTAATGTAGTAGCATATTCTTATATGCTAATACATTATAATCTTAGTCAGTTTGACACAGGAAGCAGTCAGGGCAGCATACCATCTGCCCTGATCACTGGTTTGTTACACAGACAGCACTGGGGCTACTCTAGGTCCCGAGGGCTGACTGTGCAGCAATTCCTTGGGCTCTGTCGGGCCACCGGGGTCCCGATCACCTAACAGAGCAGGGGAAAGCCCTTTGATTATACTGCGGTCACGAATCGCGGCAATCAAAGGGTTGAGTGCCGGGGAGAGGAGGCCAATGGGATAAAATCGATAGGGGTTACTCCTAACGAAGTTGGATCTGCATTGTGTTTTACTAAAAAATGTTTAGACACACTATGCATTAAGAAACCTTGATTTATGCTATAGTGGTAATTATCGATTTTTTCTCTTAATTTCTGGGTTGTGCGACCTATATTTTGTAACTTGCAAGGGCATTCTAGAAGGTAAATGTTAGTTTGTATTTTAACAAAATTGTTTGTCCATTTACTGTGGATTTAAATGATGTTACTGAGTTAATTTTTGGACAAGTTAAAGGGGTTGTCTCACTACAAGGATTGTTTTTTATGTTAAAGATCTTGCAAAAACAGGTCACTTTGCAATATATGTCCATTAACAGTGTCCTACCTATTCCTAGATATCCCCTCTTGTATGGGTTGCATCAGCTCCTAAGGGCGCTATAGCTACAGACCTGTTTGTTCTCTCCTGATAGGCTGCCAGCACTGGTCGCTATAGCTACAGACTTGACGTTCTCAGCAGCTCATTACTGCAGGCCAGTAGTAGCCAGTAGAAGCCAGTAAACACGATCTTGAATTAAAAAATGAAACAGAAAACAAGACTGAGGTAAGATGATTCAACATAGTGAGACAACCCCTTTAAGTACCTTGCTTTGTTGCACTATTTATTACAACCCTCATTTGTACTTTTTATGTTTGATTTTTCTCTATTTGTGCATACTCCGCTTGGTGCCACTATCTCTTTTAATGTCAATGCTCTTCTAAAAATTAAAGAAGGATTGTCTGGAATGTCATTGTCTAGATGAGGGTCACTTCTCAGAATGTGCCAATGTTTATATAAAATCTGATGTATAGCATTATTTTCTGTATTGTATCAGGTAATGAAACAATGACTTGTGTATTTGCTATTTTTCTTATTATTTTTATTCTTTCCTAGAACTAAACTGATGTTCTGTATGCTTCCCTCTTTCTCAAATCTTTTTGTGACATTTCTCTCCTTTTTATAAGGCCTCCTCTATTAATGCTTTGGGGTAGCCCTTCTCTCTGAAACAGTTGGCGATCAAATTCGCCTTTTTTTCAAAAATGGAATCATCTGTACAGTTTTTACGTATATGATGTATTTGACCAAAGGGGATATTATCTTTCCATTTTTTTAAAAAGGGGAACTCTTGAAATCGATGTAGCAATTGGCATCCACCTTCTTGAAAATCCCCATGAAAAGGATGGCATAGGATGGGGTTACATGGGTCCCCATCGCTGTGCCACATTTTTGCCTCATATGTAAAGTAATAATCATATAAAATGGATTTCAGACCCTCTATTAAAAACTTTTTTTGAGATTCTGCTAGGAGGGGATCTTTTTACTCAAAATATAGCGTATATGTTTTAAAAAAAAAGCTATGCTTCCCTAACTGTCCCACACTACTGCAGCTCTGGAGCTCCCAGGTAATCCGTTACTCTTCACTTACAGATTCTTGTCTAAATGCACAGAAGTACTTCACTTACAAAAGAATACAAGCCTCTCCTGTGTTTTGGGATGAGGACCTAGAATGGAAGAGGAGCGGATCCCCAAGAAGCTTCAGAATGGCAAGGGACAAGTAGGGAAGTATAACTTTACATTTTTGTTCTTTAGATTTTTACCCACCCTGGCTTCATAAAAACAATTATTTTAATTTGCTTGGCAACCCCTTTAAAGCATAATATACTCACAAGAGATTGGCGGAAAAACAAATCTTTATTAGACATCAATTAAAAAATAAAAATAAAAAAGCAATGGTAAAGTACAGAACACCCCAGGTAAGTATCAACAGCTGTATATACCAGATAGATGGGTAATATATGTGATAAAACATAAACAACCCCATAAGGTATTAAATTACATAGCATAAAAACATATATTATCCACAAAAATTCCCAAAACAATATCAGAACAGCATAAGATACAGAACCAACTAGGTGACATGGAAGAACCTCAATACATGTTTTGTTTATCACTTCGTCAGTGGGTGACAGTTGGTGTATATCTTAGGGTACGTTCACACGATGTATTGCGGCGTGTAAAGTACGCTCTGCAATACATTGTGTCTTTCGGGAGCTTGCGCTAATACATGCGTACTCCTGAGGCGCAGGGGAGGGGGGGGGGGGCAACCCGCTGGCCCCTAGACATGCATTACTCTTTCGCGCCGCGAATAAGTGACATATCACTTATCTCCCTGCGCGCAGTCCATTGTATGTTGAAACCATAACTCTATGGAAAACTGGTAATTGGTTCTGAAGCCTCAAAATGTCACCAACATAATGCAAAATGAAGATTAAAGAAAATGAAGCAGGTACTAATCCATAGAGCGCTTCCTGCAATATAACATCAGAAAGAGCTGCTGGAAGCTGAAATCTCTTTCTAGCTTGAGGACAGGAGCTTCTTTGGGTCATGTGCTTTATGCAGAGATGGAAAGATTTTTTAATACTGTCTAATTGTTAGACAGTGTAAACTTAGACTAGAAAGCTTAAAGATGTGCCAGATTTATTATGGTGCTAATAAATCTGGTGCATATAAAGACATGTTTGTCTAGCGTCACATTATCCATGAGCTGGCTTGGTGTATGACAATCACTACAGCAAAATTTTGGTGCACTTTTTGACTCACAGTGGCACACATTAAATCATGCCCACTCTTCAGTGAAGTCACACCACTTTCTGCAATGCTTCTTTCCCTTTTATTGGAAGTGACACAAAGATGTCTAAAAACTGTCTTTAATGCATAATAAACGTGGCTCTGAATGGGTAATGTATCTCATTAGGGAGAAGCACCTTGTCGGTGTGTGGGGACTTATCGCCTTGTACACCTCACTAGGTATTTGAATATTTTAAAAGGCTTATGGAAAGAGAGCTGGAGTCTCCAGTGTCATCTATTAAATGTAGCAATCCTAAAGTCACATGACTCACTGAGCTTCACATTGCAAGACTCAGTGAATCACATGTCACTTGAGAATTGATACATCCAATAAATGGCATGGAAGAGTTCAATTCTCTTCCCATAAGCCTTTCAAAATAATAAATGTGGCATAAAGCATGTAAGTTACTATTTTGCTGCAAAGTCCATCAGAATTCTGGTGCACTTTACATTGTAAATCTGCACCACTATACCAGAAAAAAAAGAAAATGGGGCCCTCACCTGATGCCCAAAAGAGCCTCTCACCCTGACACATGTAAGAGCAGTACAGGACATGTAGTATCGCGCTGTACTGTAGAGAGGTGCTACTAGACCCCAATCACTGCATGCACCTCACTAATACATGTAAGAGCAGTACAGGACATGTAGTACCACACTGTACTGTAGAGAGACGGAGGCGCTACTAGACCGCCAATCACTGCATGCACCTCACTATACATGTAAGAGCAGTACAGGACATGTAGTACCGCACTGTACTATAGAGAGTTGCTACTAGACCGCCAATCACTGCATGCACCTCACTAATACATGTAAGAACAGTATAGGACATGTAGTACCACACTGTACTGTAGAGAGGTGCTATAGACCCCCAATAACTGCATGCACCTCACTATTATATATATAAGAGCAGTACAGGACATGTAGTACCACACTGTACTGTAGAGAGACGGAGGCGCTACTAGACTGCCAATCACTGCATGCACCTCACTAATATATATATAAGAGTAGTACAGGACATGTAGTAATGCACTGTACTGTAGCGAGGCACTACTAGACCACAATCCTGCATGCACCTCACTAATACATGTAAGAGCAGTACAGGACATGTAGTACCCACTGTACTGTAGAGAGGCGCTACTAGACCGCCAGATCACTGCATGCACACTACACTGAAATACATGTAAGAGCAGTACATGGACATGTAAGAGTACATGCTACCTGTACTGTAGAGAGGTGCTATAGACCGCCAATCACCGCATGCACCTCACTAATACATGTAAGAGCAGTACAGGACATTGAGTACCGCACTGTACTGTAGAGAGGTGCTATAGACCCCCAATCACCACATACACCTCACTAATACTGTACATGTAAGAGCAGTACAGGACATGTAGTGCCACATTGTAATGTAGAGAGATGCTACTAGACCACCAGTCACTGCATGCACCTCATTAATACATGTAAAAGTAGTACAGGACATGTAGTAGCACACTGTAGTGTAGAGAGGCGCTATAGACTCCCAATCACTGCATGCACCTCACTGTTCATGATAATTGGTTGGATCTTCCATTAACACATGAGCCACAGATCAGCAGTGTCTGGGATATTGTATGGTGAGTGTTGTTTGTACAATGTTCCAGGAAAGACTATCACATGGTGAAAATATTTTATCCGTAGGGCCCGTTTACACGGCAATGGACAAATACCGGTCGGTTTATCCAACCGGTATTTGTCCGGTTTGTGTGCTGTCCCCACGGCCGCGGTGAGCGGAGTAAAGCCCTCCCCCTTCCCATTGACATGCACATATTCCATCCGAAAACCGGATGGAAGAATATGCATGCACAATGTTTTTCGGGGGACTGCTGCACGGGTTTTCCATAGGAGCCCGTTGTGCTCATTTGCGGCCAGTTTTTCAGGCGGTCTGCAAAACCAAAAACCGTCTGAAAAACCGCCCGCAAACCCGTGCCGTGGGGACATGCGCTTAGGGCTCTGTTACTTCAGGGAGTGCTTAATTAGTTTTTTAATTGATAATAATTTTTTGGTTTATTTCTCCAGTCTCTGTGGGTATATTTACTACTATCAGTGTTGATATATTTGCTTTTCTTGCTACCCCTGCAGTGTTGTTTCCTGGCCCCATTTTTTGGTAGATTTCCCGATTTCCTCATGTAATGTAGTTTCTGCATTCTGAGCTGTCACAGCTTATTATAACAGTAAACACCTGAAATATGTGTAATAAATATTTATTACGTCTGCTGTAATAAATAACAGACACAACGGTTATCCTCACAAATGCTCATTATCAGCCTTGTAACATCCTCAGGTCTATTGTCGGCTTTAATTTATCATAGCAAATAGATACTCATACAAGTGATCCAAGGTAAAAAAAAACTGCAAGTCTAGGGGAAGATGTAGTCACCATGACAGGGGAGCATCTTGCAGCTTTCACTATGTCACTGGAAATGAAGAAGCAGCAATTACAGCACTATTATCGCATATAAGTAATATAGCAGCTGTCAGCTGGATGTATACACCACTTGCAGCCCACAAATATGTCATCAGAGCCTATTGTGATGCCTCCACGCAGCAATTCGCATAGTCACAACTTTTTTTTTTTTTAGCATAAAAAAAGTGAGAATCCTTGGGACAGATCCTCTATCTCAGTCCCTTCTGCTGTGCAAATCCTTTGCCACCCTTTGAGTGCCACTCTGGGAATTCTTGGGCAAAGAGATGACGTAATGACTGCAGTCCCTGGAAGCTGAGGGTAGAACAGTGTTCTTCTGAAGGGGGGCTGCAAATGCAAGCCCTGATCTTCTTTCAATCACTAGGTGCATGGATCTGCTCAGCCAGCCTGATCTACAGAGAAGCCAACACGCCCCTCTGTCAGATGCATGCCTACCTAGAGCAGCACTGCTTCTCCCTCTCCATCCAGGTGAATTGAAAGTCGTTGCAAGGAAGGAAGAGAGGAGCCAGAGCAGCTGCTGCTTGTGCTGCAGTCTTGTCATGCACATAAAATTGCAATCCCAACAGAAAGAACCCGCAGAGCTAAAGCACAAGCTGAGCACAGAGCCACCCTGCTGGGAGACCAAGGCTGCCTAAGGACAAGGGTGACCCATCTCTATACCCCCAGTCACTGTATGCACTGGCATATGTTTCTCTAAGAGTACACAGCACCAACGACTTGCTTCAGGATCTTGGGAATACATGCACCAGGGACAGGGTGCAAGAAATCAGGCATCAGACACTGGGCAGGGACCTGACCTCAGTCTGAAGGCATCTCACTAGGCTTTCATCCTGCAAGTCTCACCTTATTCTTCAAGAAATCTCCCTCCAGAGTTCCTTACAGAGGACAGTCAGTAAGTGAGCTCACTTACCAAGGGTTGGCTATTGTTTCTAAGAGATTCACCCAGTAGGTAGAAACTTTAGCCACAAGTGGACCATTCACCACAGACAGACCTAAGTTTTCCAAGAAGTCTTCAAATACAAACCCTGCAAGAAGTAAAGACTATTCTGAATTTGGGAGAAGCCTTTTAAACAAGACCTGCTTTTCATAAGGTAATAACCTCAATCGACCTCTCCTAGAGGCTTCACCTTATTGATCTGCAAAGTGTAAGAATAGCCTTAGTGTTACCAATCGACACAACTGACCTTCTACAGTTCCTCCACAATAGCTACAACTGACCTTCTACAGTTCCTCCACGATAGCTACTACTGATCTCCATGTCCAATTTTTGCCAAGGACTTTAGCCAACTACGAAGAGAAGGACCACCTGAGACTTCAGGTAGGACATCTCTACTAGGACCTAACCATAGGAGATACTCATTGGAATGGCTACACACAGAGTCCAGTTCTTCAACGTGTCTCCAGGACTTCAGAGAACAGGAAGCCTCAAGCTGCCCTGTAAGTGTGTGAAACTTTTCATAACTAGGGTTTACTCAATATTTTTTTTGCAAATGTGGGTTACTATGTTACAGAGCAAAATTATAGCAAGGTCCATAACATGTTCCTAAGCTTGTAGCACCAGCGCATCCCTGCAGGTTTCAGGGATTTCAGTTATTAAGTGCAGTGTGTTACTATAGGAGATTACCTTGTCTTTTTATCCTCCTGGTGTGTGTTCTGTATATTGTGGCTGGAGTGACTACTGCTGTTTATCTGTTTCAGCTTAAATGTCCTTATATCTCTCTACTTTTAATATTGAAGTGCGAATGGAAACTTTATCTGTAGCTCCATCTTCCTGAGCTTCACTCTATTGTGAATCATCAGTGCAGAGCATGGGTTAATGGCAGGTACATAGTATACAGGATGTTATTGTCCTCACCTCAGGTTACAGATTAGCAGATTGTGCTACTCCTAAATTAGGATTTAGCATCAGGTTTACCTGTCCGAATTTAAGAAAAATAACAAAATAACCTAAGATTATGATGTTTAAATATGTTGTGCCAAAGGACTAACTCAGCTGTACTACACATACTTGCAATGAATCAGTAGATCACTGAAGCTATAGATCTGCACACTTTGGATAACATTTTATATTTTTTTGGTTCAAGGGTAATAATAATATAAATTATAAATAAATTTTATATATATATAAATAAAAATAATAAATATCATCACTTTTGTTTTCCCCCCAAAAGAAAAAAATAGCATTCACATCTACTATTTATTCAAGTGTTATTTTGTTTTAAAACAGTATTTTTTTTTTTTTTCGAATTTGGAGATCTGCACACTTTGGATAACATTTTATATTTTATGGTTGCAAGGGTAATATATATATATTTCCTGCCTAATGAAAATAAATAGCAATTCTACATTTACTATGTATACACAAGTGTTATTAAACTGTTATGTCCTGTGTCACTGATATATTTTATAAAAAAAATAAGTATATATATCTATTTTATGTAAAATGGTCTTGATAGAAAACCCAAATCTTCAGTTTGTATTGGATTTTATAAGACATTGTATCACGTGTCTGATAATGTTTAAGATACAAAATATCATATATATATATATATATATATATATATATATATATATATATATAAATGTAACAAATAGATAATTTTTGAAAGAAAAAAGTGAAATAAATCTGTTTGTCTATAACTGTTTATAAATACTGTTTGTATTATTCTGGAATATTCCCTAATTTGGCATGCTGTTGTACAAAACAAAATCATGGAGTTGCGTGGTTCACTTGTACCATAAAAAGTTCCTGCATGAAATAACAGTAACTAAATAAAAAGTTTGTAAATTACAGGTGCTTAGATACATAAAATAGATCAGTGTAGATGAACATTGTATCAATATAACTAAACAATAAGATACATCTGCTCTGTATATACTGTGGTGAGTTTCTAGAAGGGTTGGGAGAAGACAATGTGATTTCCTGGGCAAAGGGCGCCCAAACTTCCCACTCTCCTCTGGTAAATTCAACCTCCTGGTCCTGACCTCACCCACAGCACCAGTGGAATAGAAAAAAAATAGTTGCGACATCTTTTTTTGAACTTTTGATGTTATGGAGTTTATCATGCGTTTTAAACGACATGCGGGTCAGTACGATTACTGCAAATTTAAAAAATGTTTTTTAATTTGCTTTGCATCCCATTTTCTGAGAATAACAACTGTTTAATTTTTCCATCTATGGACTTGCTTTTTGCGAACTAAGGGGTGTGTCTCATTGGTACTATTTTTGGATAACTGTGACTTTTTGATAATTTTTTATTCTAAGCAACCAAAAAAAGTGACCAAAAAAACAGGTTTTTTTTAATGACAT
This sequence comes from Phyllomedusa bahiana, assembly GCA_025379985.1. Lineage (NCBI taxonomy): Eukaryota > Metazoa > Chordata > Amphibia > Anura > Hylidae > Phyllomedusa > Phyllomedusa bahiana. The sequence goes on along the minus strand of JAODAL010036681.1, from coordinate 22,983 downwards.
TACCTGTTTGGGACAAATAGCATAATATATTAATTGATCGGACTTTTACAGATGCAGAAATACCGGTTATGTTTAATTTTTTTATGGTTTTTCTTTTTTTATTTGTAAAATGGGAAAAAGGGGCATTTTGAACTAGTAATTTTTTAAAATATTTTTTAAACATTTAAAAAAAAAAAATGTTTGCTTCTAATTTTAGTCCTCTAGGGTACTTAGACACTACGGGGTGTGATCATTCGAACCCTATTATGCAATATTAATGTATTGCAAAACAGAGTACAGTGTACCTGTGGCAGGGTGTAACAGGAGCAATAAGATGGCAGGCCTTCACTTGGCTACCGGCTGCCAAGGCAGCCAGTCAGCACCCTGCTGTGGGTAACTTCCTATGTGCCACGGTCACATTGATTGCAGAATCTAAGTTGTTAAAAGGCCTGGATCAGCATTATCTTATCCCGGTCACTGACGGCAGGTACGGGCTGTAACTAACAGCTGGCACTCGCTGTGTATGGAGTAGATTCAGGTTCCAAGCCTGCTCCATATATCCTTGTGCTCTATTCCTGATAGGCATGAGGAGGGGCCCTAAACGATTGTTTACCTGTAGCCTGTCCCTGGTCTCCAGGGTTATCTAGGGTAATGCTGAAGCATAGGGTCCATCATATCAGGTTGGACTGTTTTTATTTAGTGTTTTTTTTTTTAGGGACACTTGCTGTCGATACAGTAGGGACCACTGATCCAAGCAACACCAATGTCAGAACAATGCGCAGGTGGGTTTACATTGTTATAAAGCCAAATGCTGTACGTACAGAGGTAGGAATTGGTTTTAAGATGGGAACAGTTAACAGTAAAAGCTGTGATTTCATGGTCAAGGTATTCAGACGTATAATAATGTAGCGTAGTCACAAGTTGAAATAAACCAAACATAGTCAACTGGTGGCTACATTTGGTCCAGTTTAATGTAAGCAGCTCAAAACAGACCAAGCCTAGTCACACGTTTACTACAATTGATGTATTGTAGCCTACAGCTATGCTATAGCTACATGCCGGTATACATCTGGATAGCTTTCTGTAGGTAGCCAGCTATGTTTGTGCACTGTAGGGCTCATTTGTATGTGAACAAGCCCTAGAATTGGCTGCCACTTGTTTCTACAAACTTGTTACATGGTAATGTTTTATCTCAGCAAGTTCTTCACCCTTTAAAGTAAGTTTTATGTATATTTCTATAACTCCCAGGCAGAGGCGTAACTTGAAGCTCTTGGGCCGCGTTGCAAAGAATGAAATGGGGCCCCCCGGTTACCATGTGTCTTTATAATGCTGGTGTCTTCTTATGTGGCAGAAGGGCTTTTGGGCCCCCTTAGGCTGCTGGGCCCGGTAGCGGCTGCTACCGCTGCACCCCCTGTAGCTACGCCCCTGCTCCCAGGTAATATATACTGCCGACTCTCCGCTCACATAATCAGTCTTTTTCTTGTTCCAGTACATCTAAAAATGAATAATGAAGAAACTTTGCAAGAACTTTTGAATAAAAATTTACTATCATTTAGTACATTTCCATTGCGGATCTATGTGTCCCTATGGTAACAGGCTACAAACAAACCCTGTGTAGTCTGATCTTGTAATCATGCTCCTTCCATCAAACACCTCCTCTTATACCTGGTAGGTTGATATTATAAGGAGAATATGGCTAAAAGGCCAAGCTACATAGGGTTTGTTTGTGGTCTGTTACCACCAGGAGCATAGCCAAAAAGCTTGCAGGCCCTAGTGCAAAACTTCATCTTGGGGCGCCTCCCCAGCTGCTCCTCACAGCTTGACCACTACTTTTTAACAACTGCTTCCCTACTTAAAATAATTCTTATCTAGAATATTCTAAGAGCCATAAGTTATATTTCTCTACTGATCCAGCGTTATGATAGCTATTTCTTTATTGTATAAATTGACGTTTTCATTGGTACAAAGTTGGAATAAATTACACATTTTTGATCACATTTCATTACGTTTTTTGTGGGACTCGATGAACAAAGATATAATTCTCATTTGGTTTTAATGTTTTTATGCCATTTTATGGATTAAATAACACAATAACTGTATAGATAGGTTTGTTAAGCACGTGGCAGTACCTGTATACTTATATTATGTGTATGTATTGTGACTCTCCTTGAGGAGAGCACCAGTTAAGGTGTGTAGAGTTGAGATTGCCTTTTTGCCCTCTACTAAGCATCTGCATATCACAAGGCATTATGGGAAAGGAGCTGGGAAGCTCATGCGCCCTCTATTGGATGTAACAAATCCTCAATTTGCTTCTGATTCACCGAATCTTTAAGAAGCAAAAGGAATATTAGCCAAGCCAGTATCACCCATCTACATACAGCCATTTTGGGGGTTTTGCCCCTCATCAGTGTAGAGCAGAGTGATACTGGCTGGCTGGGTGGGAGGCAATGAGTGGCTGAGAAAGGGGAACATCTCTCCTTGAGGAGAGCACCAGTTAAGGTGTGTAGAGTTGAGATTGCCTTTTTGCCCTCTACTAAGCATCTGCATATCACAAGGCATTATGGGAAAGGAGCTTCCCAGCTCCTTTCCCATACATAACCCAGGGACTGCCTGTATACACTATTTAGCCCAAACGAGCCTAATTCCCTAGAGAAAAAAGGAACTGGGCAATACCTTTAAAGGGGTTGTCTCACTACTTCGATCCATCTTACCTCAGTCCTGTTTTCTCAGTTTCATTTTTGAATTCAGGGCGTTTTTACTGGCTGCTACTGGTTACTCCTGACCTGCAGTGATGAGCTGCTGAGGACACCAGGTCTGTAGCTATAGCGACCAGCGCTGGCAGCCTATCAGGAGAGATCAAACAGGTCTGTAGCTATAGCAATCTGAGGAGTTGATGCAGCCCATACAAGAGGGGATATCTAGAAATAGGTAGGACACTGTTAATGGACACATATTGCAAAGTGACTTCTTTTTCCAAGATCTTTAATATAAAAAGCAATCTTTGCAGTGAGACAACCCCTTTAAAGGGGTTGTCTCATCTCAAAGTTTCATAGGATGTATGAATGAAATAATGCTGCTTTGCTCTGTCACTTCCTGGTCAAGCTGTCTGTAATTAGCATATGAGCTCTGTGTATTCAGTCTTCTGGTAATTAGATAGATCTCATGCTGCCAGGACCAGGGAAGCTTCTGAGTTAAAGGAAACCGTAGTAATTACTTTCTTTTGTCTGAAAGATCAGATAACAAACAAGCTCTCACTGTCCTGAGTTCTGTGCTGCCATGACCTGTGTGATGACATCACTCCCTGCTATCAGATAGAACAAACAGCAGGGGGGGAGAAGTACACAGGTTGGTCACTTGGGAAACTAGAAAGCCCTCAGAAGGTGATAAAATCATTTGTAGTTCCTCAACAAAAAAAAAAGAACAATGCAATATATTTGGAAAACGTCTTCATTTAGTGTTCCCTACATGTTGAAAGCTAATCTTTGTATCAAGACAACCCCTTTAAGCCCTGCAGATGAGGGTTATAGTTCCTTTTTTGACAATTTTCACCAAAAGATGAACTGAACCCAATTCCGGTCAAATTTGGCTTTGATCAGAATGTGAAGTGCAACATTGGTCAGTACTATTATGGATGCAAAGCAGAATACCTCCAACTTTCCAAGGGTCCTGAATATCCTAGAACATCAAGCTCTGAGAAGATTATTCAAACCTTGGAACTGGAGCACTGGAGTCCACATTGGTTGTCACCCATCTTTCCAAGAACCAGATATAACTAAACAAGTGACCAACATTTTACTAACTTGAAGGACAACTCAAAGACTTCTGTTTGCAGATGATTTGGTTATCTTCTGTTATAAGTGGCATTTAGCTCCTACTTCTATCCCTGCTGCACCACATGAGATAGATTACCATCAGTAGTAAAGCAATGCATGTGGACACAGAGATTGGCACTTGAGATTTCGGGCTGACAGCTCCTGTTTGTTTGTAATTGTGTTTGGCTGCGGAGATGAATACTGCCCTCTCTCTACACAGTGTTCTCCATGTACTGGCTGTCATCACATCTGAACATTGAACTGAAAAACATCATTATTCCTGTTCTATCACATAATAATGATTTAATTATTGAGCACAGCAGAGATTTACAACGTCCGCTTTATGTTTAATGCAGTCTATGACTTGACAGAGGGAAAAAATAGCAGCATTTGTCCTTTTATTAAAGAGCACTTACGCTCTCGAGAGCCGTCTTGCAATCAGGATTATGACATGAGAAATAATGACATGTTTTGTTGTCATTTCTGTTTCCTTCCATTTAATTGTTTAAAAATAACAACAAAATCAAAGTGCTGGACGCGGTGCTGGAGTCCCAGCCTGCACTGGAGCAAAAATATAATTGGGACTTTCTGGACTGGAAATCATCAGCTGAATCTGCTGGGGAGGAATGGTTTATGTAAGACGAGGTTACTCTATTCTATTCCCTTTGGTTGAGATCGTAAATATTATTATTTATAGAACTAATTATTCCATTTTAGGTCATTTGCGTTTAAAGTGAAAATTGGTGCTGATTCATTTTATTAATATATATTTATAATGGTTGAAGCCCAGTACTTCTGATATAGAGCACCATATACTTTCCATAAAAGTGAATGCTGAAATTAAAGGGGTTGTCTCACTTCACTGATTCATCTTAACTCAGTCCTGTTTTCTGGGTTTCACTTTGAATTCAGGGGCATGTTTACTGGCTTCCACTAGGCTGCAGTAGAAACCAGGTCTGTAGTTATAGCAACCAGCGCTGGCAGCCTATCATGAGAGATTGAACAAGTCTGTAGCTATAGCAACCAGCGCTGGCAGCCTATCAGGAGAGATCAACCAGGTCTGTAGCTATAGTGACCTGAGGAGCTGATGCAGCCCATACAATAGGGGATATCTAGGAATAGGTAGGACACTGTAAATGGACATAATGAGACAACCCCTTTAAATATAAAATATTTAACCTGGACAGCTAGCTATGATTGTATCTAGTACAGGCAATGCTCTTTGAACTAAATATATCAGTAGCACTTTCTCTTCAGTCTTGACAGTTTGGTAACAGGACTCTCAGACACAATTTCCTACATTGGAAACAAAATGTCCCCAGAGGAAGCGTACGAGAAACGCATGTCGGGACTGTGTCCATACACAGCAGCCAGTACAGGTATATGAGATTGGGTTAGACTGTTCATGGTTTCTATGGGGTAATAGTTTAACATACACTCACCGGCCACTTTATTAGGTACACCATGCTAGTAACTGGTTGGACCCCCTTTTGCCTTCAGAACTGCCTCAATTCTTCATGGCATAGATTCCAAAAGGTGTTGCAACGATGCTCAATTGGTACCAATGGGCCCAAAGAGTGCCAAGAAAATATTCCCCACACCATGACACCACCACCACCAGCCTGAACCGTTGATACAAGGCAGGATGGATCCATGCTTTCATGTTGTTGACGCCAAATTCTGACCCTACCATCCGAATGTCGCAGCAGAAATCGAGACTCATCAACCAGGCAACGTTTTTTCCCAATCTTCTACTGTCCAATTTCGATGAGCTTGGGCAAATTGGAGCCTCAGTTTCCTGTTCTTAGCTGAAAGGAGTGGTACCCGGTGTGGTCTTCTGCTGCTGTAGCCCATCTGCCTCAAAGTTCGCCGTACTGTGCGTTCAGAGATGCTCTTCTGCTACCTTGTTGTAACGGGTGGCTATTTGAGTCACTGTTGCCTTTCTATCAGCTCGAACCAGTCTGCCCATTCTCCTTTGACCTCTGGCATCAACAAGGCATTTCCGCCCACAGGACTGCCGCTCACGAATGTTTTTTCTTTTTCGGTCCATTCTCTGTAAACCCTAGAGATGGTTGTGCGTGAAAATCCCAGGAGATCAGCAGTTTCTGAAATACTCAGACCAGCCCTTCTGGCACCAACAACCATGCCACGTTCAAAGGCACTCAAATCACCTGTCTTCCCCATACTGATGCTCGGTTTGAACTGCAGGAGATTGTCTTGACCATGTCTACATGCCTAAATGCACTGAGTTGCCGCCATGTGATTGGCTGATTAGAAATTAAGTGTTAACGAGCAGTTGGACAGGTGTACCTAATAAAGTGTCCGGTGAGTGTATGTATTTGGGGTGTATATTTTGTGTCACTTGGTTTAGATTACCTGATTACTATCACCCCTTACTATTGAACATGGTCTGATAAGTGGATATCATGAACAGTCTCATTACTATATTACATTTTGTTTTATTTGAACGAAATCTGCACCGATCCATATCTGTTTTATTGGCTTCTGTGTAACCCTGTTCAGTTACTAATTGGTGTGTTATTATTTAATAAAGGTAATTCTTTTTAGTCAGTATTTGTTTTGTGCAGTGATATCTAGGAATAGGTAGGACTCTGTTAATGGACACATATAGCAAAGTGACTTGTTTTTGCACGATCCTTAACATAAAAAGCAATCCTTGTAGTGAGACAACCCCTTTAAGTCAAACTGAAGCTCCCACAAGAAGAAGCTTATGAACTTACTCCATTCTAGTGTAAATTAAACTAAACAATTTAACAGGATGCAATAAGGTTCTAAGCTCCCCAGAGCCGTAACTTGAAGCTCTTGGGCCCTAGTGCAAAAAGTGAAATGGGCCCCCCCAGCTACCATGTGACAGTTACAATGCTGCTATCTCCTTATATAACAGGAGGGTTTTTGGGCCCCCTTAGGCAGCAGGGCCCAGTAGCGACTGCAAACTCTGCTCCGACTGTAGCTACGCCCCTGAAGATTCCACTACTGGCGGCTTCAAGCAGCGAGAATTTTCCAGTTTATTTCTGTATTTGTACATGTTGTAGTGAGCTCTGTCTTGGAAACCTGTATCTATAAAGGCATTGTAATTAAAATATTAATCAGCACAAAATGATAGTCATAAAAAAGATTAAAAAAATAGCAGCAAAACACCCAAAGTTGCCTAGCACTAAACTCCTTCCCCAAGTTCTCCTCACACAATTATTTGCCTGCAGCCGCCATTAAGGAGAGCTCCATGCATAGACATTTTTTTCAATTTAAAGGGGATTCCCACTACTTTTAAAAAGTTACTCTTTGTCCCTAAGTTTTGTGAAACAAATAACGAACTAGTACTTACCTGCCTTGTCAAACAGGACATCATCGGTGAGGGACACTGAGATGGCAGTGAAGGGTAAGTAATGTTTATTTTTTATTGTATAGCAGTGAGGAGTGTGGGGGCAATAGGAAATGATTTAAAAGTAGTGACCTATTGTTTAACTCACGTTAAGAATTTGTTTTTTTAATTTTCCATATCACTTTCAATATTTTGTAAAAATTCTTAATTCCTGCAGTTTTCACTTTGGCCACTAGGCCCAATAATAGTCTAACACTTCCTGTTCTGTAGAGAGAGATTTACAGCAGGCTGCTTATTATCAGTACAAGCAGGGTTACACTGAAAGGTGACACCAATGTGTATAGATAACACAGGATGCTCCAGTCACAATAGATGTCACATCTCCCCTCTCCCCCTCCCTGCACACTGACTTCTTCCCAGGTCACAGAACATGCCTGGAAAACTCTCCTATACAAGCCAAGGGGGCTGATCCAGTTCACAGGATCCTATGTCCATGAAGCTGCTATAAAACACCTCTCTAAATGCTGTTAAAGCAATGCAAGTAAGAAGGTTGCCCCCATAATGATATAGAGACAACAGAAATGAGAAATCTGCAGTCAGAAAATAAAAACAGCTAAGAAGAAAAGAATGTACTGTCTAAACTAAAACAAAAATGGCGACAGATTCTCTTTAAAGGGGTTGTCCAGTGGAGAAAAATGAACCTTAAATTGTCAGGCTGTGGAAAAAAGTTATACTTCCCTACCTTTCCCTGCCGCTGCAGTCCCAGAGATCCCCATGACCAACTCCTCTTTTCTTCTGGGTTCTCGCCCTGTGTGTTGGGACAAGAAACCAGTCTGGCCCCATGTCAGACTTCTTTTCTTTGATGGAGAACCCCTTAAACACTAGCTTTAAAAAGCCATATGCAAGTTATCTCCTACCAGTGATGGCAGCAGCAATCAGATGTTGTCGCTGTAAACCTGCGGCTTAGTCCTCGTTGTGCCGGTTTCCAAATTAATATCAGAATGGACATATGTGCATCATGTCGGAAAATTGACGCCTGATTCAGATTATAAATTATAAAAACTTTCATTTAAGACTAAAAAACGAATTAAATCATTTAACCCTTTTCTCTGGTACTAATGGGCTTTTGTATAACTTCACTAACAGAATTTAAACATGGAGCTCTATAGCTTTGTGCTATAATAATAAAATTAATAAATAATAACAGGTAAATGATAAAAAGCTAAACATATCATCTAAAATTAATCGGAATAGAATTTTGGACCCTAAACACTAGTGTTGTTAAAATCTTGGGATATCCCAAACCCAATTTTTTTTATTTTTTTTAATTTTAACTCTGACCCTAACCCTAATACTAGCTCTAATACTGCCCGTAACCATAACCACAACCGTAAGTTGTTGTTAGGCTCAGGGATTTTTAACTGGTTTAATGAATGGTTTAACTTACAGTTCCTCATCACCTCCAGTCCCTGTTGCCTCTGGTCCCATGGAGCTCACACTATGACATGAGGTCCAATGCCACTTGCAGTTCAACACTAGTTTAGGGTACCCTATGGTGACTTTGGGTTAGAAGTGCTCTCGGAGGTCACGTCTGACCTGACATTTGTTCCAAGCATTCAACTACAAAAGATGTCTGATGTGATGTCGGAGTGCGAGTGTGGTGAGGCCTGGGGCAAATAGGTGGAAAAATCTGGTAAGTTAAACCATTCAAACCAATTTAAAATTCCAACCCCCAATTAGTGCTAGGATTATGGTTATTATCAGGATAAGAGCTAGGTACAGGGTAAGGGTCAGAGTGAAAAAAATCAGGTTTGAGATGTTAAGATAGTTTTTTGGCAATTTTTGCAAAAGATTGATTTGGGTCAACCTGAACTGAAGTGCTTGGATTTGGGTTAACCCAAGTGAACCCAAATGGGGTACGGCCAACTCAGCATTTTGATATAGGGCCTAAGATCTCGCTGTATACAGTGGGGAAAAAAAGTATTTAGTCAGCCACCAATTGTGCAAGTTCTCCCACCTAAAAAGATGAGAGAGGCCTGTAATTAATATCATTGGTCGACCTCAACTATGAGAGACAAAATGAGAAAACAAATCCCAAAAATCACATTGTCTGATTTGGAAAGAATTTATTAGCAAATTATGGTGGAAAATAAGTATTTGGTCACCAATAAACAAGCAAGATTTCTGGCTCTCACAAACCTGTAACTTCTTCTTTAAGAGGCTCCTCTGTCCTCCACTCATTACCTGTAGTAATGGCTCCTGTTTGAACTTGTTATCAGTATAAAAGACACCTGTCCACAACCTCAAACAGTCACACACCAAACTCCAAAATGGTGAAGACCAAAGAGCTGTCAAAGGACACCAGGAACAAAATTGTAGCCCTGCACCAGGCTGGAAGACTGAATCTGCAATAGGCAAGCAGCTTGGTGTGAAGAAATCATCTGTAGGAGCAATAATTAGAAAATGGAAGACATACAAGACCACTGATAATCTCCCTCGACCTGGGGCCCCATGTAAGAGCTCACCCCATGCGGTCAAAATGATCAAAAGATCATTGAGCAAAAATCCCAGAACCACATGGGGGGACCTAGTGAATGACCTGCAGAGAGCTGGGACAAACGTAACAAAGGCTACCATCAGTAACACACTACACCGCCAGGTACTCAGTTCCTGCAGTGCCAGACGTGTCCCCCTGCTTAAGCCAGTACATGTCCTGGACTATTTGAAGTTTGCTAGAGAGCATTTGGGGGATCCAGAAGAGAACTGGGAGAATGTCATATGGTCAGATGAAACCAAAGTAGAACTGTTTGGTAGAAACACAACTTGTCATGTTTGGAGGAGAGAGAATGCTGAGTTGCATCCAAAGAACACCATACCTGCTGTGAAGCATGGGGATGGCAACATGATGCTTTGGGGCTGTTTCTTTGCAAAGGGACCAGAATGACTGATCCATGTACATGAAAGAATGAATGATGTAATGTATCGTGAGAATTGGAGTGCAAACCTCCTTCCATCAGCATGAGCATTGAAGATGAAACATGGCTGGTTCTTTCAGCATGACAATGATCCCAAACACACCGCCAGGGCAACGAAGGAGTGGCTTCGTAAGAAACATTTCAAGGTCCTGGAGTGGCCTAGCCATCTCCAGATCTCAACCCCATAGAAAAACTTTGGAGGGAGTTGAAAGTCCGTGTTGCCCAGCGACAGCCCGAAAACATCACTGTTATAGAGGAGATCTGCATGGAGGAATAGGCCAACATACCAGCAACAGTGTGTGCCAACCATGTGAAGACTTACAGAAAACGTTTGACCTCTGTCATTGCAAACAAAGGATATAGAACAAATTATTGAGATGAACTTTTGTTATTGACCAAATACTTATTTTCCACCGTAATTTTCAAATAAATTCTTTCCAAATCAGACAATGTGATTTTCTGGATTTGTTTTCTCATTTTGTCTCTCATAGTTGAGGTCGACCTATGATGTCAATTACAGGCCTCTCTCATCTTTTAAGTGGGAGAACTTGTACAATTGGTGGCTGACTAAATATTTTTTTCCCCACTGTATATCTGTTCTAATTTCTAGCGCTAGATGTGGAAAATCTCAGTGAATGTCTGATCTCATAATGTTAATAGTGTTGTTTAATTAAAAGCATTACCATTTGCAGCATTGGCTCACGGAGGAATGACTTAAAAGAATTGTCTCACTACAGATTTAGCTTTCAACATGTAGGGAACAGTAAATTAAGATGTTTTCCAAATAGATTGGTTTGTTTATTTTTCTTTGTTGAGAAGATAAGAGAGATTTTATCAGCTCAGAGTGCACTCAAGTTCCTCTAGGTTACCAACCTGCTCTGCCCTGCTCTCCTCTGTTGTTTGTCTTACTTGATAGCAGGGATGACACCATCACACAGACCTGCTGGCAGCTTCAGAGCTTGAGTGTTATCTGATCTAACAAACAAATGAGACTAATTACTTTTGTTTACTTTAGCTCTGTAGCTTCTCTGGACTTTAGACAAACATCTCCTGCTCTCATTTCAGAGTAACTAGCAGAGCTTTCAATACCGAGCTGATATGCTAATCACTACCAAAGAACCAGGCACAGCCTGATCAGGAAGAGACAGGATGCATGAATGAAAGCTGCTTTTGGCTCTGTGAAACAGCATGGTGAGACAACCCCTTTAATATGTCCCTACTATCAGAACTCATTTTGAATGCACAGAAAAATGTCAACGGTGAAATTAATCAATTCAGCAGACATATTGTCATCCTGTCTACCAGATAATAGGGTGTGCTATGTGAACCTCCTGGATGTCATTTGTGTATCTTAATCATAATGACAGTTAATTAATATTTATTTGGGGATCAATCTTGTTCTCCTTTCCTACAAAGCCAATGTCCATTCTGACTTATAGCGACCCTACCTCTGTGATATTTATATTCCATTTACACAGAGGTTATTATCAACCTCTTAAAGGGGTTTTGCCACAAAGTAAAATTGATGTGGGAAGTCTGAAAATTAAATAATAAACATTTTCACCATTCAACATTATTAAAAATTCTGCACTGTTTTAGTTTTAGCTGCTCCTTTAGTGATCCATTGTTTACAGCTCATCTCCAGGGGATACGACCAGGGCTGTAAGCTCCTCAGTCCTGATCAGACATGCTCAGACATCACCTTTCCTCTCAGGCAGCTACTGAGTGTTCAACCCCCAAGTGCTGTCATTCTACTCCTGTCCTGTGGACTAGTTAGTAATACGTCTAACAGCGCAAATTAAAAAAAGAACCCTCAATCAGGTCTGTGCATTGATAAAGAGGAAAAAAAATCCACAGGTTAAGTTCCTGCAGGGATTTGAACCAAGGACCCTTGTGCTGTAAAGCAAAAATTTTACCTCTAAGTTACAATGTAGCTACTTACAATTATATATATAAACAGACCCTTCTTTGACTAGAGATGAAAGGCCTGGTGAAGTCATCCTGCTGGGTCACATGATAGGCAATTCAAACAAATCACGAACGCCCCCTTCTGAGCACACAGAGCTGTAGAGCAGGATGCAGGAGGTATGAAATGAGATCATGGCCAAACCCCTTTAAGGCATTTTCTTTTACATGTAGAGAGCTGACTGTCCTATCATGTCCTTCTGAGCTCATATGGACCGGCAAAACTGCACAAAAACATTCCACAAGCTTTACTCCATAAATAGATCAATAGATTAGTAAATCACAGAAATTCATAAGCATTGAATTAAACATTTCCGAAAATGACAAAAAGACATATTAACTCCATGCCTACCACCTACTGACTACAAACTTATGAGTGTGCAGAGTTCACAGCTGCAAACTAACTGGTTCTCCACTGAGAAGGCAGAGACGAAGTATTATATGTGGTGCTCAATCACCAAGCCCCAGTGCCAGCATGTGACCACCCTTGTTAGACCCAGATCAGCTCTGCAGTGACTTCCCCTGTATCTGGGGATAATAATAATAAAAGAAGTTATATAAAAATGCCACGAAGAGGTTTTTTTCTGACCTGATGGGAGGCACAGTATGTAAAATAAACAATAAAAAAGATACAAGAAATACAAAATTTATAAAAGAAACAAACAAACTGCAACTTTTAGCCATGCCCCTGATGAGACTAAGGGTGACATGTATGATTTATGGCACTTAGACAAGACTAAGGGTGACATGTATGATTTATGGCACTTAGACGCCATTTTTATGCGCATATTAAAAGTGTAGAATGCACCTGATTTAGGAACCCTGTTCTACTGTGGGTCATAAATCATTCTAGCGCAAAAGCGCCAATTCTGGCTCAGGTAGAGCACTTTCAAAGTGCTTTACCTGAGCCAGCAGTAACGCGCCTGGATTTGCCGTACTGAAGCCATAAATCTATAGCTTTGTACGGTTCTAGTGCGCCCTGCCTACAACTGGGCTGCGCTAGATGTCGGGCTGAAAAGACGCCAGATTTCTGGTGCAGTCCCGTTCATACTTTATATCGCCTATATATAAATATGTCCGACAAAAACTGACACAATTACCAAACTTATTTTAGCTGTTAAAAAAATTAAATAAAAAAAATTGTGAATAACAGATTTTTAAAATTATTATTCCTCCTATTATTTTTTTAAATAGACAGATGGGAGACAGAGGACCAACCCACTAAAGATTGTGATCCAGCTTTGGCTTGTACTCCGTGCTCGGCACTCCCAGAATATCAGCCACAACCATGATCTTCAGCGTTTTAGGGAATGGTGTTTAGTACTAACGTGTTTTGTAATCTTTCTGTTGCTTTACAAATGCCCTCATTTGGACTATATTGGATTTGTTGGACTACAATCGGACCAGCGTTGCATGCATTTCTTTAATAAAATAGTCAGTGAGGGCTGATGTAAGGGAGTGTTTATTGAAGTAAATAGTTTTTAAATGTGTTTATGAGTGTTTTTTTTAACCATTTTATTCCAGTTTTAGTAATGGAGGCGTCTTACAGACATCTCTTTATTACCATCGCTGGGGCTTGGTCTCAGCCAGCTGTGTTGTTCATCATTTCAAGGCTGACACTAACCCCCTGTCAATATTACCCAAGTATCCAATGTACCCAGAGCCAGGTTACAGTCAGAACGGGGACCATCTATAGTGATGGTCCGCTTTTGGGGTGGCTGAAGGCTGGTATTTTTAATGTGGTCCTCCCATCTTGATAGTATCAGCCTGCAGCTCCAGATTTCCCCTTACATGTTACATGTGATAAGAATTGAAATAATGGCATTGACTGCAGAAGTAGCATAATGCCTTTGTGTGAAAGTTACAGTCCAACGAAAGTGACTAAGAAGAAAAGTAGAGCAACTGAAATCCATTAGGGCAGACCAAGCTGCTTGACCAGCTGTTACATTGTAGTGAATGGCACAAGTCACGATATACTTGTCCTTGACTAACATCATTACTGAAGCAGGTTACAAACCCAATTAGAAGGTATGCAATATAAACCTTTGTATAATATATATTTTTTCAAAGTTCTATGAAGCTGTACAGTGACAAGATACTCTAACGCTTGCTGTACTACAGTGTGTGATATTTGAGAGGGTTTGTACCTTGCCACCTCCACTTTATATTGATTGGACAGAGTACAGATTCTCAGGCTTGCGGCACAGACAGTTTCTGCTTACTGATGCTTGGGACCGCTGACTCTGCAGGCAGGAGAAGCTAAATCAAGAAGGAAATTTCCAATGTAAATCAAGTATTTACTGTCCAGAGAAGATCGATGCAGCAGCTGAAAATAAATGCAGGTTAATTTTGTTTTGTTATTTAAAAATAAAAACAATCTGTAAATATATACAGTTGAAACCAGAAGTTTACATACACTATATAAAAAAACACATCTACATGTTTTGTGCACTATCTGACATGAAATCAGAATAAACCTTCCCCGTTTTAGGTCAATTAGGACCAAAATTATTTATATTTGCCAAATGCCAGAATAATGAGAGAATTCTCAAGGCATTTTTATTACTTTCTGCAAAGTTACAAGTTTACATACACAAGGATTATTTTGCCTGTAAGCAAATTGGTACAGCCCATATGATGATGTCATGTCTTTGGAAGCTTCTGTGGATTTATTTTTTTTATGCATACCAGAAACACACTGCTTCTGTGTGTAACATCATGGGAAAGTCTAAAGAAATCAGTCAAGATATCAGGAAGAGAATTGTTGACTTGCACAAGTCTGGTTCATCCTTGGGTGCAGTTTCCAGATATCTGAAGGTTCCTCGTTCATCTGTACAAACAAATTTACACAAGTACAAACACAATGGGAATGTCCAGCCATCATACCACTCAAGAAGGAGACGGGTTCTGTGTCTCAGTGATGAACGTGCTTTGGTCCGACATGTGTATATCAACCCAAGAACAAAACAAAAGACCTTGTGAAGATGCTGGTGGAACCTAGTAAGATTGTGTTAACCACAATCCACAGTGAAACGAGGACTGTATCAACATGGGCTAAAAGGCCACTCTGCCAGGTAGAAGCCATTACTCCAAAAGAAACATATAAAAGCCAGATTAATGTTTGCAAATGCACACAGGAACAAAGACCTACATTTTTGTAGACAGGTCCTGTGGTCTCACAAAACTATTTGGCCATAATGACCATCATTACGTTTGGAGGAAAAAGGGAGAAGCTTGGAAGGCTAAGAACATCATCCCAACTGTGAAACACGGGGTTGGCAGCATCATGCTGTGGCGTTGTTTGGCTGCAGGAGGGACTGGTACACTTCACAAAATAGATGACATCATGAGGAAAG
Organism: Phyllomedusa bahiana; assembly: GCA_025379985.1. Lineage (NCBI taxonomy): Eukaryota > Metazoa > Chordata > Amphibia > Anura > Hylidae > Phyllomedusa > Phyllomedusa bahiana. Next base: position 7,556 of record JAODAL010036681.1, on the reverse strand, counting down.
AAGATTATGTGGCAATATTGAAGCAACATCTCAAGACATCAGCCAGGAAGTTAAAGCTTGGGCAGAAATGGGTCTACCAAATGGACAATGATTCGAAGCTACTGCCAAACTGGTTACAAAGTGGCTTAAGGATAACAAAGTCAATGTTTTGGAGTGGCCATCACAAAGCCCTGATCTCAATCCTATTGAAAATTTATGGGCAAAGGTAATAAAGTAGGTGTGAGAAAGGTGACCTACAAACATGGCTCAGTTACACCAGTTCTGTCAGGATGAATGGGCCAAAATTCCTACCAACCATTGTGAGAGGCTTGTGGAAGGATATCCAAAACACTTGACCCAATTCATACAGTTTAAGAGCAATGCTACCACATACTAGGGAAATGTATGGAAACTTTTGACTTTGTAGAAAGTAATAAAAATGCCTTAAAAAATTATCTCTCATTATTCTGGCATTTGGCAAATATAAATAATTTTGGTTCCTAATTGACCTAAAATGGGTAAGGTTTATTCTGATTTCATGTCAGATAGTGAGAAAAACATGCAGATGTGTCTTTTTATATAGAGTATGGAAACTTCTGGTTTCAACTGTATATGTATCTATCTACACACAGAAAAAGCTCAGAAGCACTCTGTAGGTGCTGAGAGACAAATACACAATGGAAATATAAATGACCCACCCTACAGCTACTGAAAACCCATGTCTATATGACAAGGGTTTTCAGATTTGGGATTTCAGATGGGAGTTCGAATCTGAAAACCATGTAAAAAATCTTGGAACATGCACATTTTCTGCTGGATTTCCGCCGGAAAATGTACTGTTCAATGTCAATGGGCCAGCAGAATCTGAAACCCAATAGCAAAATCCGCTTCAAAAATTGCAGCAAAGAACGAAAACCGATTGTAAAATAATGTCGGATTCTGTTAAAGAATCTGACCAGTATTTTACAATTCCCTTTGCGGACGCCAGCCTTATAACTCTTTTCTCTTGCTTTTGCCTTTTTCTTTTTGCATTGTTCGGGTCCACGGGGGGTTTTTTCTGAGTTCCCCTGTGGGCCAGTCTGAGCCTGACTGCTACATTTAGTAAACATGAAAATCTGAGGCTCTTAGGGCGACGTGTATGATTGTTGGTGCCCTGGCGCCATTTTTTTTGCACGCATTAGTAGGGTAGCATGCGCCTGAATCTATGAACCTGTTCTACTGCGGGTCATAGATTTAGCGCTTTCTAGCTACAAAGCGACACTTCTGGCTCAGGTAAAGTGCTCTACCTGTTCCAGCAGTAATGCACCTGGATTTGCCATACTGAAGCTACAGCTCTGGAAAAAATTAAAAGACCACTGCAACATTTTCAGTTTCTCTGATTTTTTTCTTTAATTTGGGAAATTTTTGGAGAAAAAAAAGTACATTGTTATTTTATTTTATAAACTTTCTGACAACATGTCTCCCAAATTCAAAAACAAAAAAAATTTTGTATTTATTTGTGTAATGTGTACACTGAAAATTCAAATGTATTTTAAATTTATCATTAAAACATTTTCTCAGAGTGTGAGTCTTAACCCCCCCCCCCCCCCCCCCCCCCCCCCCCCCCCCTGTGTGAAAGGAATTTCTAGCCTGGGTCTGCAGAGTCTCACCCCCAGCCCTTTGCCTGGTTAATTACTGCAATGTTTAGATAACATGGGCCCTATGTCTTTATGGCCAGGATTGTATATGCAGTGTCCTGGATACATGATAACCTTGACACCTCCACAAAATTTCTCTTAATCATCTGCCCCCCAGCAGAAGCGCAGTCCGTGATTGCTCTAGTGGTGTTAGTTCGGGAACAGCCTCATCAGACAATCAAGTTCCCTCACTACCTCACAATTTCAACCAGTAAAAAGAGTAGGCGAAAAATGAGAGAGGAGGGGAAAACTCTTGGTTTAAGCAATTAAGTGCTTGGTTAAGCAATTATTCCCTGCACTAAAAGACTGGCTGTATCTTTGTGAAGATTACACCGTCTTACAAGAACTCATGCAGTGCTTACTTGACATACGCATCAATCGGGTTCCCTTCCCCGTTTTTCTTTTCTATCTTTTATTTGGCAAAGGGTGCTGTGTGGAGATGGCATCCCTTTACAACAAGCAAAGTAAAGAAACTCTCATTACCTTATGCGAGGAGAGAAATATAAATCCGGCTGCGAACGAGAAAGGGTTTAGGCTGAAATTCGTGAGCTTGTGGAGCAAGTTTTACAGGGGTGGACACGGGGGCAGAGAACAAAACTGAAAACGCAAGGCCCAAATTTGACAAAATTTTGTTTCCTGAAATTTTTCCCCCTGAGGAAAAACCCGCAGCGGCAGTTTAAAGGGGAGGCATGGACTCGTCTGAGCATGGGCTTTGCAGCCTTGGCGCTTGTGACCCTAATGTGCGCTACAACTTACCCCTGAAATATAAAAGGCGGAGAGGAGGCTCCGGCTGCGGAACCAGGCCTTTTTCCCCAAGAGGGGGCCCCGAGCCCCAAAGAGGGAGAGGGAGGCGAGGCGGCTGACCCGAAAAGCAGGGGAAGGGGGCTGGGAGCGTCAAGTGAGGGGGGAACCTAAAGCTACAGCTGGCCCCAACTTGAAAGGGGTGAGGCTTTTGCCACGGCCTCATCCCCCCCAGGTAAAAACCCCTTTGAAACCCCGACTAGAACATTTTTCCTGTAAAGGAAAAAAGAAGGGGGAAACCCTTAGATGTTTTGCTACGGGGGTTTTGAAAAGTTGCAGCAATATCATCCCCAAAAAGAGGAGTGGGCCCGATCTCGGGCCCAGGAAAAGGGGCAAAGGCCTTGGGGGTTTTTTCGGACCCCCTACCAGAGAAAGGGGGGGGACTATGACGCCATAAAGAGAGCTCGGGTTATGAAATATACCTCACTCCGGGGTTTTATCGCGGAAATTTCGGAGTCTGCAGAAAAGGCCCCAACTGTTAGCTAGGGCAGTTTGGGGAAAAGCAATTAAGTCCCACCTGCAAGCAATGGGTAAAAGGGGAATTTCTCTGTCTCCAGCTTTGGGGCCTGTTGTTTTCAAATGATCAAGGGAGCCTTCCCATATCTGCCCGGCCGAGGTTCGTCATTTTGCCCTTTTGACGGAAAAGCCCAAGACGTCCAAAGACCGGCTGACCGGGCAGACTCCTATTTTCCCAAAAACAGGATGCCAGAAGCCGGGGAAGGGAACCCAACCCCTGAGCCATTTGGAGGAGGGGTTTAAGCTTGGGGGGACCCCCCTGTCCTCCCCTTCGACCCCCTGGGCCCCCCCCTGTATCCGCCTGGGTCCCGAGACCCACAGGGCCCCTTGACTGAATGTGCAGTTTTTTACCTGAAAACCAAAGGGGGGCATTTTTAGTCCCACTTCCCAGACAAGCGCGGAGGAGCCCCCCGGGATCCCCACACCCCGCCCCCTGTAACAGGCCCCCCCTCTTTTTTAATTTTTCGGGGGACTGCGGGAAGGAGAGAATGCCCAAAAACCCTGCACGGGGGCAGAAAGTCCCCATGGGCTTAAAAGGGACAGGGGGAGCAGAGGTGACGGTTGTGCGCCCAGAGAGGGTTTGGTTGCTAGAATTTATTACCCCCGGGAAAAAAGCCCAGGGACCCTAAACTGGATTTGGCGGATTTCCGTTTGGCTATACCAAGGTCGTGTTTTTTATCTGGATGGAGAGGGGGCCCGAGGGATGAGAAAAAGGGGGGTTTTACCGCTACTACCCCCTTTCACGGTTTCACTGGGTACGACCTTGGGGAGTTGCACATTTTTTTTGCCCCGGCTCCCCCTCCCAAAGCAACCCCAGCAACCCAGATTTGTGATTCCCCCCAAGAGACTGTGCCATATTTTCGGGAAAAATGCCCGGTTGGGAAGGGAAAATCTGACATGGATGGTTCTGAATGATGAAATTTTTTCGTGTCCCTGTGCAAAATGACTGTCCTTATGTCATCCTGTGCCAGTGTCAGGAAGCCTGCAAGCCTCAGCTTTGTGTGTCGGGGGGACCAAACCAAAAGTGAAAAACCCCTGCAGAGATCAAAAATTTCAGGGGTGAGGTGGAAGAGTCTGCAGCCCCCTTAAAATCCCCCTTTTTCTTACAGTTTAAGCTCTCACATGTTTTATATCAGGGTCCCAAAGGGGAGAGGGGTTTACAGCCCCGCCCCCTGCTGAGTTTTTGGGAATCACAGAGTGCAAGGGGACCAAAAGGGGCCAAAAACCGAGTTAAGGAATTGGGAAAAATTTCCGATAGCAGCCCCCCTGGGTTTTGGGGGCCCCGGGAAAACCCCTTGGGGGTTTAAAGGGGGCTATCCCTGTGTTGCCCTTTCCCCCTATCAAAGGAACCCCCCGCACCTGAGGAGGAGCGGGCTTGTCTATGTTTTGAAAGGGTATTGCGTGACTTTAGGGATCTAAGCCTGTGGATGTATCAAAGCTGTTATGAGGCCCGTGTTTTATTCGCCTGTTGTTGCGGGATGGGAAAGGTTATAGTCTGGTTGGGGGCCCGGAAAATAAATTTATACAGCTGTGGTTTTGGGCCCCCGGTGTATCCCAGCCCACAGATACTTCAAAAAATGTTGTGAACCCCGGGTAAAAATATCTAAACCTTTTAATGATGGGTGGGAAACTGTATCTAAGAAAGCCGGGGATGACTTGGGGCCCTTGGGGGCAATTAAAAGAAATTTTTCCCAAAACCTGAAAGGGGTATCTCAGGGCTTTTTATGGCCCCAAAAATGATGGTTTAAATTTTTCCCAAACCTGGAGGGGGCATCTCAGACTGTTTTACACCTAATGATTTATCTAAACCTGAGGGTGTATCTCTGATGCTATTGACAAATGATCATGTATCCCAAAACTTTAGGGTGAAACTCAGACTGTTGTTTGACAAACATAATGTATCTAACCTGAGGGTGTATCCCCGATGGTTAAAGCGGGGGTGGCCATCCCTGAATTTTGGTTTCCATAATACCCAAAAGCCTTTATGGGGTGTGCCTGAGGCCCAAAGCGCATGTCAATTGTTATGCCACAGGGTGTATCCAAACCAGTAATGTATGTCTGCCCGCCCTGTGGTGTTTTCCCAAAACCCCCTGGATGTAATGGTGATCTTTCCAAGCTTTGGTCCCAAAAACCCCAAATTTTGGGATAATCTTTGCCCCGGGTTTTTCCCCCGGGGGGTTTAGGTGGGTAAGGCTTTAGACCCGGTCATTGAGGTTTATGTTTTCCCCCCAGGGAAGTTTTGGTATGAAAACCCCCCCAAGCGGGGGAGTCCTCCAAACCCGATATCTGGTTTGTTCAGATACCAAAAAGGGGCATGGGGGTGTGGTAAGGCCCACGTTCCCCCTCGCCAGGGGGTCGGAGGCGGGCCCCAGGGGATGGCAGGTTTAGGCCCGTCCCCCACGCCCACTCTAAAAGGGGGGGGGGTGTAATGTCTTCCCCTGAAAAAAATTTAAAGTATTTTAAATTTATCATTAAAACCCTGTCTCAGAGTGTGAGTCATCACCCCCCCCCACTCCCCTGTTTTGAAAAAGGTTTTTTTTTAGCCCCGGGGCTGCAGGTCTCACCCCCCCAGCCCTTTGCCTGGTTAATTATGCAAAGTTTAGATAACGGGGGCCCTATGTCTTTTGGCAAGGTTTGAAATTTGAGCGCCCTGGATAATGTAACCTATGACCCCCCACAAAATATCTTAATTTATTGCCCGAAAAAGGGCGCAGTCGTGTTTGCCTCTAGGGCGTTTGTTGCAACAGCCCATAGCAATAAAGTTCCCTCCTCCACAATTTACCAGTAAAAGAGTGGGCAAAAAAAATGAGAGAGGAGGGGAAACCGGACGGTAAAAGGGAACACGGGGCCAAACCCTTGTTGTGTTTATAGCGGGGGGTTAAATTTCTGATTGAGCTGGTTCCTTATTTTTCTTTCCAAACCCCTTGGATTAAAGCTGAAACATCTGCAAGTGTGAAACCTTTTTGCATTTACCCTTTTTATTTTTATAATGATTGTGTGGTGTCATAGTCTTTGTTATTATTTTTTTTCATGTAAGAATGAAATCATTTTTAAATTAAAAGTTACCCTTTAAATTCGTAGTTTTGTTGTTGCCGGATATTCTTAAAGAAGGGTGTATTTTCTTTTGTAGTGCTTCGAGAGTGGGTTGGCTGTTTTTAGAGATCTGTTAAGAATCAGTTCCCCTTCCGGCTTTTTCTTTTTTGTTATTAAGGAAGGTGGTGGCCAGGGTATTTTGGGGGGGGGGAACGTTTGTGGTGTGCTTTGCTTGATTCGCTCCTAAAGGAAAGGTGAGCACAAGTGGAAAAAGCTACCCATTAAGGGGCCCCCCAGTCCTGTGGTGAGTTTTTTGTGACATTTGCGTAAAGGGAAAAGTCTTCAAAATAATAAAAAAGCACCCAGCAGTGCTGTCGCCCTAAAAATAATGAAAAAGAAAACAGTTCTATTTTTAGAAACAATAAGACTAATTTTTTAAGTCAGGAAGAGTTAAAAATAATTTTTGGGGGAAATTAACCATGATTTTTTCATTAAAAATTCCCTTCTGGCTTTTCCTGCATTGTTTTATCACCCAGCTTGTCTTTGAGAAGATTGTGGGACCCAGAGTGTTTTTTATACTTTCCTTCATTGAATAAGTTTGGTTCAGGTGAAACCTATCAGAAACAATTTTAGTAGAATGAGGTGGATTGGTTTGGGTTCAACTGCACTGGAAAAGGGGGCTGTCAGACATCTAGAGATGCTGATTTTTAGAAAACTGTTCAGTGGTCTCTTAATTTTTTCCAGAGCTGTATAAGTTTATAGCTTCGTATGGTTGTAGTGTGATGCCTCCAGCACGCCCCCCGACTTTTGGTCATTACAAAAATGCTGCGGGGATTGAATGCGCTTAATATTGGATGCGTGGTTTCAAATAGGTGAAAAGGCTGTGCTAGTTTTCAGGCTGAAAAGAGCCCGACTTTGGGGCAGCCTGTAAATCATGTTGCCCTACTTGCCTCCCCAATTTGGGAGAATGGCCCCATTATATGGGGAAATCCCATAGGGTGGGTTAACAGCAATGTCAAATGTTTGTCCAAATCGATGTCTTTTGACATTGCTGGACCAAGATTTTGTGCAATTTTTGTAAAAGCGCGGTCGGTTTTTGATTTGCGTGTCCCCCTAAATTTAATGTAAACAATCCAGGGAATCCCATGGGTATGTATAAAAAACATTTCCCCAAATTTTAAAAACCCACGGTAAAAAAATTTTTGCTTGAGACTACAGCAGGGGTTTTTTTTTGTGGGCATGCGAAAGGTATTGCGGTTTTTTGGGGTTTCAAAACTGAATAGAGGAAAAAGAAGGAAAACGGGGCGTGTAGCCCCAAACCTTAGAGTATCTTCCTATATGAATTGAGACCACCTTGATCTGTGGACCTCAAAAATTTGTTCCATCCCCCCATTGTCCATCGTGCAGTGGGAGCACCCCAAAGCAGAAGGACAGTGAGGGATAAACCCATTCATTCTCCTCCCCTCCCACTTGATATGTCCCACCTGCGTATATTCCCGTAAGGCTTCGTGTGCGTGAAGTATGTGTAGCAGGCAAGTCCTTACGCATAAA
>JAODAL010036680.1:0-41370 GCA_025379985.1 Phyllomedusa bahiana | reverse complement strand
TAGGGTTTTAACATACTTTATGGTTCATATTTGCGTACTTTGTTCAGTTCTTTTAGACTCGCTCTCTCTGTCCCATAGCCTCCACTTATGTTAGTTCTGACACCAGAAGGGAACTTCCCTTGTCACTTTTAGCGATGTTCTGGAAGGTGGTTGTCTGCCTTTTTTCAATAGCTAAGTTAGCACGTCCTCCTTCACGGCTGATTAAGAGGTGGAATTTTTAGTGGGAAGTGGCCAAACTGGACCTCTGTTTTCTTGATAGGGAAAGGGGCTGTACATTTTGACAACGAAAAAGTGAATTCTACATAGACTGATCTAATGTCTTATAAATTACTAACAGATGAAGTGAATGACATTGGTTATCTCATGTCAATGGCATCTGTCAGAGATTGGAATATATTAGGCAGACAGTTCTTGAAGTTGAAGTGTTGGAAGCAGAAAAAATGGATGAGCATAATGATCTGATCAACCTTCACAAGAGTCAAATTGTAACGACTAGCCAACTGCGTCAGGAATCTCTTGTGAGGATTTTGGTAGGCAGTAGTTTCTATAGTATCAAAGCCAGATAAGTGCTATGGGGGCTTAAGACTCATTAATGAGTTGGAAAAGAGTGAAGACTAGATGGTCTGGTTCGATTCCATAGAGGAGCTACTGTGACACAAATTGCTGCAAAAATAATGGTGGCTTAGAACATTGATGTTTGTTGTGTATGTAGCTGCATAAATAGACTGGGGTTGAGTGCCCATGCTGTTTTCTGTCCTCCACCGAAGGTGCTCCAAATAAGCATGTGAGCATTAGGACTTGATTATGGGGCAATGTAAGAAGGTTATCAGGTCTGATGAATCTTCTGTTTTCTTTTACATCAGTGCACATGTGCTGCCTACCTGGGTTAGCGTCAACACCGGAATACACTATGGGAAGAAGGCAAGCCAGTGGAGAAAATTATATCCTCTAGGCAAAGTGTTTGTGGGAAACCTTGGACCCTGGCATTCATGTAGATGTCGCATGTACCACCTGCCTCACATAATAGCAGACCAAGTGCATGACTTTATGGCACTTGTATTCCCTAATCTTTCAGTAGGGTAATAAACCCTGCTATACGGCAAAGATTATTCAGGATTAGTGACATGACAAAGACTTTAAAGGTTTTGACTGCGCCTCCTAATCCTTCCGATTTGCATCTGCTCTCAGCATGAAGCTGCATATAATCCACAGCAATCACCTGGCATCCTTTCTGCCTTTCTATTACCTCTAGATATGTACTAAACAAGGCTCAGTTCTAGCCAAAATGTTTTCTTCTTGTCTGGTTTTCTCTTTCTGATTATGAACCCTATGATGCCTGTTCTTCTAAGAGTTGCTAATGGAGTGCGGTGGTTTTCTATTTACCAAGATCTCCATCTGGGCATATCCATCCTACCAATACACGCTGGATGTGAGTTCTGTAAATTCAGGATGCCGCTATCTTCCTTAGCTCTAATGATCTTGCCCAACTTCTTTCCTACACTACTTTCCCCTTCAAATATAGCCCTCAAAAGATTTGTTTCTACTCTGGGTTGACACAGACAGTAATGCCAGCACTGTGTGTGATATTTTTCACTGAATAACCAGTCTTGTACAAGAGTAACACTGACAGGGCAGCAGAAAATGGTAGTAAATTGGTAATTTGGTTGCATAATTTTGCAGTTAGAAAGCAAATACAATAAAGAAAAGAACTTTCCAAAATATAAACACATAAAAGAAAAATTTATACTCTCCTCTGTAATCATTGCTGTTCCAGAGCTGAAGCTGCGAGGCAAGGTGCCCTGGTCTCTGTTGATTCCTTGTTCTGCAGTCTGCGTATGACCACTGCAGCCAATTAGTAGCTTCAGGGTATACTGTAGGCAAATTCAGTCCTGGAAGAGCAGGTGATATTTTTTTTTGTTTGTTTTATCATAAACGTATATCCTATTTTTATCTTTTTAGACTTATTTTGTTATGTTTTACTACTTTTTTCTTTTTAGCTTGCTCCGAGAGATAATTTTTTTGTAGCTGTGTGATGTGTCATTTTTTGCAGTGTGAATAGTGTATTTTGAAACAATTTAGGTTATATGCAGCTTTTTGGTCACTTATTAGTTTAATTTTTTCTGGAAGGCAGTAGACCACCCTAGTGACTAAGTAGCTACAGGTGGCTCACTGCATTGGGTTGTGTCACCATTGCTTTCCTAAATTATGACAATATGCACTGAAAATTTAAATTATTGCACACATTTTCATTAAACAATGGTAATCACAAATTCATAATTTTTTGTTTCTTAACATTTAATATCTTTATATACATTTAATCTTCTTTATATTTCAGTTCAAAGTTAAATGTGGCTCAGAGGATACATGCATTTTAATTCATAATAAAATTGAACAAAAAGACTATCTCCAATATTGATGTTTCATTACATACAGAGGACTTGTTAGGGTATGTTCACACGGCGTGTTGAGTCATTGTGAACATACGCTTTTAGATGCGTGTTTGGATCCATCTGTCGGAGCCCAAACGGACCCGAACACGCATCTAATAAATAGCAATGTGATTTACGCTGATGTAAGTCTCACTGAGTCTTTTGGATCTGTCTTTCGGATCCATTCCAAGAATTGACATGTCAACTCTTGATCTGAAAGATGCAGCAGGAGCCCTATTTTAAACTATAGGTTGCGATCCTGCTGCATCCAACATGCATCCAAACACACAGCTGGGTGTTGGATCCGTGTTGGATCCGTTTAGGATCACCGCTGCGATTTTCAGATCCAAAACGGATCCAAAATCAGATCCAAAAACGGCCCCTTAAAATAGAGGCAGTGCTTAAGTTTTCTGTTTTTGATAAAAAAATGAAGTAATAAAATGATGTCTGAACACAATAGACTGCATAATTTTTTACCCAAATCAGTAACACAGAGTAAGCTTTAAGGTAAGGGTTTTGGAAGTATTATGCACGAGAACCTCAATTACTTCTCCTATATTCGGATAGAAAAATAAAACATAAAAACAAACACAACTGAAGAAAAATAAAAAAAATGTGGTGTGAAAGATCCATGATTAGTGGTGGTTTAGCTATTTGAATTGTTCATTGCAAAATGAAACTAATTTAGCATTCAAATAGTTTAAAATCTTATAGTCTAATAGCAGATTAAAAAGCGACAGAGGCCATGTATTTATCATCAATAATCTTTGTTTTATTATTTTAGTATTTAGCAGAATGTTCGCACCTTGACCTTAGGGAGTTTTAGAACCAGATGCATTCACAATGGTAGTTTGTTGTTGTGTAACAAAATCTTCAATAAATGTTTTGTCTGCAGTAATAAATACTTGGGCTCAGACCAAGTCTTACATTTTAGTTAGTTTAACAATTTGTAAGGCATTTTAAAGGAAACATTAGAATTTCTGTAATTTGACTTTAGAGCTTTAGGTGCTTAACTTTTTAAAAATGCTTATTTTTTTTCTCCTTTATTTAAACTGAAAATGGATAATTTACCAGAATGGATGACCTTGATATTGGTAATTGATTCAGCAATTTTAATCTTATTTTTTATATTTTTCCACGTATAGGAGGCTTATTGGCACTTGCCTTTTCCCAAATTTTGGGTGCCCCTTTTTTTTAAACCCCCCAATTAGTTCAATGCTGTTTGAAAAAAAATTGGAAAAATGTGAATTTTTTTTTTTTTGTTGTTTAACAATGTAACTATTTTAAATTCTATTTAAAATTTTAAATAAAAAATTTTTTTGTTTTTACACGATTTTAAATCAACATGCTGGGGGGGTTTGATGCTATACGGACAAAAAGCGCCTGCTTTGACAAAAACAAACCAGGGGTTTAAGTGTTTTGGATTTTCCCGGTTTCTGTAGGTAAAATATTTTAGTAAAGGGGGCATCAACTAATTGTTTTAAAAAGGATATGAAACATAGTAAAAGGATTTAAAGCTTTGCCCTTTCAAAACACCAAAATAAGGGGGGTTTTGGGAATTTTGCTGTTTTTTTTTAAAAAAATTTTTCCCATTGAAAAGGGGTTCCAATTTTCCTTCATAAAATTTCTATTTCTTGCAGTCAAAAAATCAGGGCCCCCAAATAAAGATTTTGGCTATTTCGGCAAATTTCGGTGGTTTTTTCACAAAGGGAACGGCCTTTTGTTTTTTACAGGAGTGGTTTCCCCCACTCCCCCAAAAAAAAAAATGAAAATAACATAAAAAACAAAACAAAAAAAATATTTTTGTTTTTGAGGATGGGTTATTTTAAATTGTTTTTAAAGGGAAAACAACATTTTAATATATGTTATATATGCTGCTCAAAAAACCCGGGCAACATTAAAAGTCAAAAGGTTCCTTGCCCCGGGAAACCTCCCCTGCCCGATATTTTTTTGTTTTACTGCTGGGAATTTCCAAATTTCCCGGGTGGGTACAAACCGGGGAGGCAGGTGGATAGCGAGGTCCCGGAAGGTAATGGGTTTCTGTTTGGGTCAGAAGTCCCAGGGGGTTAAGCGGTGGAGGGGGCCCCCCCCCCAAAGAGGCAATAGGTTAGGAAAGGTTTAAACCCTCCCAAATGAACGGGAAACAAGGCTGGAGGGAAATTTTCCCGGCGGGGACGGGAAAGCGGGACAAAGAAACAATACTCGCGTGAAACAACAGGTTTGGAGGATTTAAATATGGGGAACCAGGGGAAACAGGAAACAAGTTTGGCAACCAGTTGAGACCCCAACCCAAACCCATCTTAACAAAGGGAAAATTTTAAAAGGGGAAAACCAGTTAGTAATTTCCAAGGCAGAGTGGAGATTCCTGACTTTCCCTCCCACCTAAAAAAGGCGGCCTCTGGACAAATACCTAATTTGGGTTTTTCCCCGGGAGGGTCTCTGATAAAAATTTTTTTTAACAGTCGAGGAGCTTTAATGTTACTTACGGGTTTCCAACAAATTTTTTCTTGGGGCCCAAACCTTGCCCCCTTAAAAAAAGGGATTGCAGCGGGTTTCCCCGGGGAAAATTTCTGGGAGCCCCAAGATTTGCTCTACAAACAAATGTTCTTGGCCCAATCTATCCCACTGCTCAGGAGGGGGGGGGAACACGTCCCGGAAAAGGTTTTGGGAACAACAGGCCCTTAGTAGAGAAAACATGAAACCCCGGGATAAATTTTCCCATAGTTGTGGGAGTTTAAAAACCCGAACTGCAATTTGGACTGTTATTTTTGTGATCTTATATGGCCCAACAAACTTTGTCCCATTTTTGGGGGGAAGGAACCTAAGTTTAAAAATTTCTGTAGGAGCCATCCCCTTATCCCCCCTACCTTTGGGTGAAATTTTGGGTCCCCCCCCCCCTTGGTTTGCGGTTGGGGTTTTATCTGCCACCCTTTTTATTTTTTTTCCCTTTGACCCTCTTAGTGTTTCCTTTTTAGCTGAAAATTTTTTTGCTGAAATCCCCAAGACCCCTTTTCCGTGGCAGCGGGAAAAATTGGGGAAAAAAAGGAAAAGGGGGAAATTTGGGGAAAAATTATTTGGATGGTACCCCAAATTTGAAAGAAAGGAGTCTGTTTGGTGGGGGCCCTTTTTGGGGAAAATTAAATTGTTGAAAATTGGGCCACGGGGAAAAGCAAAATCAACCCAGCCCATCTTGTAAAAAGGGAAAATATAACTCGCTTTTTCTTTTCCCAAAGGGTTTCTGTTTCGTATTTCATTTTCCTGTCCATTGTTTTAGGGGAAAAGGGGCGGTTTGGACAGTTTAAATATCGATTGGGAGTGCTGAAAAAAAAACTCCGAAAAAATTTGGATGTAAACTGCCCCCCAACGATCCGAATAACTTCATCGGGAAACCCCAAAATTAAAGGGCCCGAAAAACATTCTAAATTTGGATCTGCTGGGGTTTTGGGGCAGGGGTGGGCCCGGGGTCAGGGAAAATGAAATGGGGGCAGCTTTGGTGAGCCGGAAAACTACCGAAAAATTGTTTTTTTCCCCCTTAGAGGTATTTGGGATTTTCCGATGAAGTCCATGGAATAGAACCCCAGGGGCGAGAGGGGATCGGCAAAGGTTTTGAAAAACAAACCGGGGGGTGAAAACGGGGAGTCTTGACTAGCACAGATGTCAGGGGGATGTTACATACTTCTTTAAACACCCTGTAGAAAATTGGGGCCACCAAAAAAAATCGGGTTTAAAAATTTCCGCGTTTTCCCTGCACTCCTTTGTGACCCGCAATCTTGGAATCGGGGGGCTGGGCCTCAAATCTTTCAGTTTTACTGTTTCGGTATAAAAAGCGTTTCCCCGTGGGCCAAATTTTGTTTTTAAAACCCCCAATGAAACACATTTTGGGGGAAAGGGAGAGTAAGGAGTCGGTTTCATAGGCCTCCTTATCTCTTTGAAAAAAGCCCTTTAAATTTTGAATTTTTCCCACAACAAAAGACTCCGGAAAAATTTGGTTTTAGGGGGAATTGCAGGTGTGGAATCACTGGAGAACATTTTTGGGTTTAGAGCTCGGGTTTTCCCAAATTTAGGGATTCCCGGGCCTGTATGAGATTAAAAAATTTAAATTTGGTTTTGAGGAAAATACCCCAAACGAGCTTGACGGGGAATAAAACCATTTTGGAAAGCAAAAATTTCCCAAAAACCGGTGATCTTTAGAACTTTTATTTTTGTGGGCCCTTGAAGATGATGTCTTCCATTCCTTAAAAGTTTCAACAATAGCAAAAGCAGTTCTTTATTCCCCACATCAAAAATTCCTCTCGGGCAGGGGGATAAACTTTTGGGAAGAAAACCCCACAAGGAGAAAATAAACCTTTGTCTCCCGTTTCTGAGACGTAGGGCCCCCCAACGGGCACAGTCTGAAGCGCCCACTTCCACAATAAAGGCGGGGTTCGGGGTAGGATAAATTTAAAATTAAAAAGGGGCTGTAGTAAAATTTGACCTTTAAGAAAAAGAAAAAGGGATTCTTGGGGGCTTGGGGGGGGGGGGGCCCAAACAAAAGAAATTTTTTCCCTTTTTAGTAAAACCGGGTTTTAGGTAAAAATTTTTTCTGAGAAATTCTTGATGAAGCTCTATAAAAAATTTGGGCCCAAAACCTATGAAACGTTGAACATCTTTTATTTTTCCCTGGGGGGGGGCCCAAAAGTCTACTATTGCTTTATCTTGCTAGAGCCATTTGTAAAACCATGAGGTGAAATTACATGGGCCAAAGGGTTTTTGGAACTCTTTTCTGAGGGGTTTTTCACACTTCTAAAATTTTAAATGTAAAAAATGGGTTCCCCCCTCAGACTTTCCCAGAACAAGTTTACGGGTCTCTGGTGTTCTTCCACAAATTTTTGGGGGAAAATCGGGATATCGTCCAGATAGAGGCTATGAATTTCCAAGAAAGGCCCTCTGAAGATGTCTTTGGGACGAGATTTTGGAAAGGGTTTTGGGGGGGCCCATTAAAAAAAGGCCAAAAGGCATAACCAATACTCAAAGTGTCCATAACGTGACCAAAAGGCCCTTTTCCTTCCCCTTTCATCCCCGATCTAAAACGGACCAGGTTGTAAGGCCCCCTTAGTTTCAAATTTTTGAAAAAAATCTTTGCATGGGGTACTCTCTCCGGGAAGTTCAGGGTTCATGGAAGGAAAAGGGTTTCTTTTTGTGATTTTATTAAGTTCTCTGTAATCAATCCCAAGGTCTTAAGGAACCATCCTTTTTTTTTGACAAAAAATAAGGGAGCCCCCGCTGGTGAAGAGGAAAGGGCGGAAAAACCCCCCTTTGCCCAAAGGGGTTTTCCCAAAATAGTCCTTTTGGGGGTTTTAACCCCCAGGGGCCCCCCCAGAGGGGAATGTTACCGAAGGGTATGGTTCACCAGGAAGCAAATTATGGGGCCCAAACGTAAAGGTCGGTGTGGGGGAAACTTGGGCGGCCCCTTCTGTTTTTCTGCAAAAATTGATATTCCTTGTAAACAGAGGGTTTTGCTCCCCCTTATTTTATTGTCTTGAATGGGTTTTTTGAAACTTGGTTCAGGGTGAGCTGTTTTGGGTGAACATACCCCTGCTGGGAAAACTTATCTCTTTTTGGGTTTCCCCCGTTGTTTAAAGGGGGTTTTGGGATTGCAACCAAGGTTAAACCTAAGATGACAGGGAAAATGGGCGAAAGATATCAATGGGAAAGACGGGCTTCATGGTGCTGGGGTTCCCTAAAAGATTTCAAGTGGTTTTGGGGCTCTTATTACTGGCCCTGAGCTTTAGGGGGGGACCCCCTCTACGTCTCCAAATTTTTACGGGTGGGGAAACCCCTTCTTGAGGTTTTAAACCCCCCGGTTTGAGCAAAAAGGGGAGATCCCTGAATTTTTCCACTTGCCCCAGAGTCCACCCCTGCTTGGGGGGATACCCCAAATGGGAGTTAGCCCGGAAAAATTTTTTGGGGGGAAGCAATGGAAGGGGAACCCAAATTTTCTTTTTTTTTAAAGAGGGCGCCCCCTGCTGAAAAAGACTGGAAACTACTCTTTCCCGATTTTCCCCATTCCTAAGGGGAAAATTTAAAAACCCCCCTCCCGGGGGGATCGGGATCCCTGATGGTGCCACCAAAACTCCGTGGGCGGCTAGGGCCCAAATTTAAAGAAAGGGAAATGGGTTTAGGGCTTTCCCCCGTAAAAACATGACTTTTTACGGGCCGCTGTTTTCCCTTTTATCTACGCTTTTACGTTTTAATTTTGGAGTCGAATTGCATTTGGCCTCGGGTTTTTCCCGAATTTTCTGGAATTTTTTCCCCTGGGGTTTTCCTTTTTTGGGAAAAAAGGGGAGGGGAAAAGGTGGGGCCCCGGGGTTGGTGTCATAATTTAAAATAGGGCCCCTTTTTCCCGTCTCGTTCTGATTGTCGGGTATCAATTCGAATGCAATGGTTAAAAAAAATCATCCAAACCTAAGGGACCTCAGCACGGGCAAGTTCATCTTTTAATGTGCCCGCTTTGTCCTTTCTTAAAAAAAGACATCCCTTTGCAGCTCATTCCCGTCGGGTCGATTGCCCACCTTTTGAATTCCCTGCATACTCACCCCGGGGCTTTTTCCCTGGCGCAATCTAGTTTTAGCTGCTTCAGCTTTTAACAACGCATTAGGGTCATCAAAAAATCTGACTCAAAGGCCCTCGAGAAGTCTTCCAGGTTTATTCAGCCGGGGGGTCATGGGTTTCAAAACAAGGGGTGGGCCCCGGCAATGGCTTTTTTGTGGTTTAAAACATAATAATGCATAGGGGGCCTTAGACCTGTCCCTAAGGGGAAATGCGTTGGATTTGGGATCAAAAAATAACCTACATTGGGTTTTTGGGGAAACCCCGGGAATTTTTCGCGGTCCCCCGCCGGGAAACTGAAAAGGGGGGCAAACTTAGGGCCCATCACAGGACCCAAAAATGGATGGTTCCCGAGGTTGAAATTTTTCCCGGAGGGGTTAAACGGTGGGTTTAAGGGCTGCACCCGGCCCCGTAAACTCTTGAATTTGGGTTGTCCCCTACACTTGGATATTGTGGGATTCTGACCTTCCCTTTAGGTCCCCCAAATTGGGTTTCAACGCCTGCACTCAGGGGCGATTTTTAGCCACCGTAGTTTGCAAATTGCTTTTTAAGCGAGCTTTCCCGGGGTCCCAGCCCCCGCGGACTCCATCCTTTTGGCTTGGTATTTGTCACGATACTGGGGTTAAAAATGCCCGGAATCCCCAAAGGCCCGGGGTAGGTACAAAAAACCCGGGGGCAGGTGGGGGTAGCGAGGTCCCAGGAAGGTAATGGGTTTTTTTGGGTTGGTCAGAAAGGGGCAGAGGTAAAACGGTGGGCGACAGCAGGCAATAGGTTTTCGCCGGGTTAACTGCAAAGAAAGGAAAAAAGGCTGGCGGCAAGGTTTTCCCGGCGAGAGGGCGGAAACAAAGGGCTAATTTACAATTTCTTCCCAACCAATGAACAACAGGTTGAGGAGTTTATATAGGAAACCCGGAACAGGAAAAAGGAAACAAGATGGCCCCAAACCCTTGGGAAAAAATTTAAACCTTTTTAAAATAAAGGGGGAAAATTTAAAGGGAAAAACAGTTTGTAAAGTTCCAAGGCAGAGTAGGAGATTCCTGACACTCTCAGAGAAAAAACACTTTGAAACAGAATCAAATTGAAAGAAAATGTACTGGGGCCCCAACAGAGGAGTCGGGTGTTTTTGGGTTTACCCTGCCAAAATATCTTTATGTACGCGGCAGTCTTCGTGCCAGATCACCCGAACCGGGCCCCCGCCGCCACTTTGTCCAGCAGTCACCTCTTCCCGCCCCTGCTTTCTCTTACCATTTATTTGTTGTGGGTGCAATAAACCCTTTCCCAAAAAACATTCGCACTGGCTCTTTTTGTCCACCTTTTCCCTCCTTTCCTTTATAGGGGGCACCTCCTCCTTTTCTTCCTTCAACAGTTTGGGTTTGGGGTTTTTCCCCAATTGGGGGGTTTGTGCCCCCGTTTTCCCCGGGATTTTTTTGTTTCCTGGTTTGATCCCTTTCTAAGGTTTTCCCAACTCCCCTCTGCCCGCCCTGAAACCCCTTGGGCCCGTGACCTGACTACGCCTCTCCCTGTCCCAACTATACCTCGTTGGCACCTCAGATGTCCCCGCAAGTGACCCCGTCCTGACCTGGGGGTTTTCCCCGCACCAAAGGGCCCTCCTGCCTTTTGGGGGCTTTTTGTGAAAACTGAGGGGATCCCTTTGGGCTCTAAATCCCTGGGAAAGGTTTTTGCCTTTTCTTGGGTTTCCCCCACCGCCTGCGTGACAGAACAAACTAGCCCGTTTTTTCCCCTGCCCCGAAAATTTTTGACATGCGGTGATTTTGGCCCTTTTAAGGGGGATCCACCAAAAAAAAGTACTTCCAATTTCTTTAAAGGTACTGTACACCCTTTCCCCAAAAGTTTCACCTGCTTTAAAATCCACCCCCCAGATGGTACTGGTTTTTTCCCGGGGCCCGCCCGCTGCCTCTGTCACTTCATTATCCCGGTGAACCCTAGACATGCTTGCGTTTTTTTAAACCAAAATACTATCAAAATTTTTAGGTAAAAAATTTTTACTTTTAGTTCCTTACAGGGTCGAGCCAAAGGTGGCTTTTCCCTTATTACCTTTTTTCGAAAAGCCCCCAATTTGGGGCACAAAACCTTGGGACTGGGGGGAAATTTTATTGATGGCTAATCTATAAGAGTTCCTGTTCTTCTGCAAGGTCTTTGAGGAGCCTGTACACACTTACTCTGCCGCATCATCTCGGTTTCGCTTATGTACGGCGAATTTTCCCCATTGGGGGGGAATTGCCTTTCATTTTTTCACCCCTTTACCTCTGAGCTAGAATAGAATAATGAGGCTCTTGCAGCATTCTTCTGGGAAGGCCTTGCCAGACGAATCAAGGGCGACCTGGCTGGTGGAGACCTTCCTACTACTCTGAATGACTTCATTGCACTGGCCTCCAGGATTGATCTCTGCTTTGTCTGAGAGACAATTAGAGCTTTGCCAGCAAAAAGGGGTTTTTTCCCAGCCTCACAGCTCCTCCCCCTTTCACCCGTCCCCCACCGCGATTCTGTTATGAAACCCGGTAAGTGGAGAAAGTTAACGGAGGAAGAAACCCCAAACCCGCAAAGGGGGCCCAAGGGCCCCTGGGGATTGTGATGGTCTGGAACATTTTCTGAGGAAATACCCATTCCCTTCGGGAAAAATTTCAGTGCCTTGGTTTCACAAAAAAGAGGGGGAAACCTAAAGGCCCAAAAACCTCCCCCTCCCGACTTTCCTGGACACTCTCAGCTCAACATCCAGTGTCAGTTTTCAAGTTCTTGCCTTTCTGAATTCTGGCTTGTTTCCAGATACTGTCTACCATTATTTGACTAGAAAAGCCTCTGATAATTTCTTCCATCAATGGAGAGGTTGGGGCATCGCACAGGGAGAAGATAACGTTTCACATTCTCAAAAAATTCTCCTTGGGGCTTCCAAAGGTTACAACTTAAAGCCCCCCAAAACTGGACTTGGGGAAAAAAAGGGGAAAGGTCAAACCCCCCGGAGACAGCAGTGTCACACCTGGTGCCTCACGCCAGCCTGACTGGTGAAACTTGTTTCTCCACACATGCTCCCAACTGTGCTTCCGGGTCTTCCTGTCCTGTGCCAAGAATTTGGTGAGAAACAAAAAGAGACGCTTCCATCACATCAGTCCTACAACTGCCTTATTGACCTCCTGCCTGGCACAATACCTCCTTGCGGAAGAGTTTATCCTCTATCTGTACCCGAAACTCAAGCCATGTCAGCCTACATCAAAGAAGTCCTGCAGAAAGACTTCATTTGCAAAAAATCTGCTCCTGCCAGTTTCTTCTTTGTGGAAATGGTTCTCTGCACTCTTGTATTTATTATTGGGCTCACATAAGATCACCATCAAGAACTGATATCGGCTACCCCTGATTTCTGAGCTCTTTGATTGACTGAGGGGGCCAAGATTTTCACCCAGCTCGACTTACAAGGGGCCTACAATTTGATTTGTATCCGAGAAGACAAATGGAAGACTGTCTTCAACACCTGTGATGGACACTTTAAAGGGGTTTTGCCAAGAGTTTGATTCACCTCCTCACAGATCACGTCCTTAAGCTGCTACTTTGAAAAGGGAGCGTATTGTTCCTCAGATCTCATGCAAGCCCTGCCTCCCTATAATGTCATCACGTGCTCGTTCCTGAGATTGAATACCTATTCTTCAGCCTCTGCATCATGAACTCCTCTGTAGTGTATGAATCTCGTCACGTCGGAGCGCATGTTTACGCCAGTTTTCCGGCGAAATTTGCGCCTGATTTATGTCGGTGCCGAGGTGCGCTGATACATATCATGTAAAGTCCACCGCGCCTCGTCAGTGTGTGGGGCGCAGTGCGGGACTTAGGCGCAGTGCGGGACTGCGCCTAAGATTCGCCGCCCGACGTAGTGCGATCATACATGCCGTGTAAAGTCCGCCGCGCCTCGCCAGTGTGTGGGGCGCAGTGCGGGGACTTAGGCGCAGTGCGGGGCTGCGCCTAATATTCGCCGTCCGAGGAGGTGCGCTCATACATGCGGGGAAAAGTTCACCGCGCCTCGCCAGTGTGTGGGGCGCAGTGCGGGACTTAGGCGCAGTGCGGGACTGCGCCTCACATGTATTCCGATTCGAGACAGGCTGGAAAACAGTGAGAAATCATTAAAGATGTCCGTGCGGCATGGAGTATGAATCAAAAAATCGCCTTTATTAGGTGTAAAACATTCTCTGAAAAAGAGCTCAAACCTACTAAAAAAATATATAAATAAAATCACTTTCCAAAAATCTAGAACGGCGCTACATCGGGAATTTGGATATAGAGAATTGCCGGGAAATACAGTAATTCAAATTCTGTAAGCTCTTCTCATTGGTCGGCAGAAACCAGCCAATCAGAATAGGAGCGACAGTGAACCATTATAACCTATGGAGAAGTATTGACCAATCAAAATCAAAGGCGGGACAGTTCAAAATACAGTAAAAATGCAGAAAAGAGCTGATTGGTTGAGCTAGCGGGGGCTTGGCTATCCCAGCCAATCAGAGTGCGAGCTACTTTCTCCTATTGTAGTCTATGGCCAGATCGGGGCAATGAAATCTCGGCTCTCAGCGCCGTGCTACGGCAATTCGCTATATCCCAAGTCCTGATGTAGCGCCGGTATCGGCGACAAAAGCATGTTTAGTGTTTTGAGTGATTTATTTTTATAGTTGGTTTCAGGTCTTTTTCAGATAATATTTGACACCTAATAAAAATTATTTTTTTTCATCATACTCCATGCCGCACAGCGCTGAGAGCTGAGATTTCATTGCCCCGATCTGTCCATAGACTATAATGGGACAAGTAACTCGCGCTCTGATTGGCCGAGATAGCCAAGCCCCTGCTAGCTCAAAAAATCAGCTCTTTTCTGCCTTTTTACTGTATTTTGAACTGTCCCGCCTTTGATTTTGATTGGTCAAAATTTCTCCATAGGTTATAATTGGTCCCTGTTGCTCCTATTCTGATTGGACAAGATTGCCAAGCCCCCGCTAGCTCAACCAATCAGCTATTTTCTGCATTTTTACTGTATTTTGAACTGTCCCGCCTTTGAATTTGATTGGTCAATACTTCTCCATAGGTTTTAATGGGTCCCTGTCGCTCCTATTCTGATTGGCTGGTTTCTGCCGACCAATGAGAAGCGCTTACAGAATTTGAATTACTGTATTTCCCGGCAATTTCCACGATCCTAATTCGTGATGTTGCGCCATTCTAGATTTTTGGAAAGTAATTTATTTTATTTTTTTATGAAATAAGCTTTGAGCTCTTTTTCTGATAATGTTTTACGCCTTTATAAAGGCGATTTTTTTTTAATACTGCTCCATGCTGCACGGCGCTGAGAGCCGAGATTTCTCTTGCGATCTTCTATATGTTTCCTCTCATGTTCCGTTCTGGCTTCACTTCGCCTCTGCCGGATCATTTAGACTAGAATCAACCAGGTCTGCCTGTCGGAGCAGGCGAGCGCTGCAATGCGCCGCACTTTGCCGAGCCGCGATCGTACATGCCGTGTCCCGCCCCGGAACGCCCACACCGCGCCCATTACACGCCCCTTCATGTGAGGCGCAGCCGAAAGTGGCGAAGGCTGCGCCTAATATTGCATCCCTGCGTCCGACAGCGGATTTGGGCCGGTGAGAGGCAGGATATGCCAGAAAACAGGCGAAAAGCCCGTTCATACATGTCGCCCCCAGTGTTTATACAAGCTGTGTGTGTAGTGCTTAGCTGCTCAGCTTTGCAAAAGAAAGGTCAGGAATTCAGTCCCCATCAGTAACTTTTTTATTTTCTTTTATAAATTGTACACATATGTAAAGATGTGAAAATATATGTGTAGACATCTATAATTTTATATATATACACACACAACGCTCCCCTATATACTGTATCATCCTCACAGTAGTCGCACCAAGCACTTCCAACACACGTGATACAATGCATATACTTTAGGGGATGAGACATGATATAGGGGAGCTATGTATGTGTATTGTAGGGACTCAGCTCAAAGGTGGTACAGAGAAACGCAGTCTGCGACTTCCTTTAGAATGGCGTTTATTGCCAGAAAAGTACACACAAAAGGAAAACAACGTAGCTGGCCTTCAGCGCAAAACAAAACAGCACACTGTCCGTGTAAAACTCACAGTCTCTGGTTCTTTTAGCAGGATCCAGTCTCAAGGGGATTTGCAGACAGCCTGCTGTAGACACTCTGTCTGACTCTCACACTGTCAGACTCCTTCTGACAGACACACCCCTTGCTCACCTGACTTGCCAGGTTTACATACGTCTGAAAACAAAACCAAGGCCTGGACCTGGACATGGGAGTAGCCAACCCACCCTGCTCTTTTGGCTACTCCAGTAAAAAGCCTACCCGATTAACTGCATAGCAGTTGTACTAAACGTATAAGAAACGTGTGTCAGTGGCCTACTGCCGCTGACACCAGTACTATATGGATTTTTACCACACCGAGACCAGCACCCTCGGTGAGACATATCGGCCGGTTCCACTACGGCCCCTTGTGGTTAATTACATACCCCCCCCCCCCCTCCTCAGCCTAAAACCGGGGTTTTTGGCAGCTTCCGCCACCAAACTATAGACCCTTAAACAAGGAAATCCGCATTTCCCTGTAACTTGCCTGGCCTATGCTCGACAGAACACCAGAACTCTTGTAATGCCAGAACCCAGCGGGTGACCCGCGAATTGTTCCCCTTTGTCTCCCGCATCCCTTTTAGTGGGTCAGGGTCGGACACAAGCTTGAACTTCCTACCTAGCAGGTAGTACCGAAGGGAGTCTAGTGCCCCCCTTTATGGCCAAAACCCTCTTTTTCCACAATGGCATAATTTCTTTCCGCAGGGGATAGTTTCCTACTGAGGTACATTACTGGGTGCTCTTCACCATTTATCACCTGGGACAAAACTGCTCCCAGCCCCACATCCGACGCATCCGTCTGGACCACAAATTCCCGGGAGAAGTCCGGGCAACTAACACGGGTTGTCGGCCTAGAGCCTGTTTCAGCTCCTGGAAAAGCCCCTCTGCTTCGGAAGACCACTTAATCAGGGCAGATGTTTTCCCCCTTCGTCAACTCTGTAAAAGGGGACGGCTATCTCGGCGACCTCGGGATAAACCCGCCTATAATAGCCCGACTATGCCAGAAATTGCCCTGCCCTGTTTCTTGGAGGGGGGGGGGGGGGCCCATTTCTGGATACCTCAACCTTATTCATCTGAGGTTTAATCTTCCCCCTTCCGACAATGTACCCCAAGTATTTCGTCTCCTCCATTCCCAGGGCACATTGACTTGGGTTAATTTTAAACCCTGCGCTTCTCAAGGCATCCAGAACAGCCTTGACTTTCCTTAGATGACTCTCCCAGTCATGACTAAAAATGACGCTGTCATTAAGTAGGCAGCGGCATATTTTCTATGGGGAAGTAGAACTTGGTCCATAGCCCTCTGGAAAGTGGCCGGGGCCCCCTGTAACCCAAATGGCATCTGGACATATTGAAAGGACCCGTCAGGTTGGGGAGAAAAGCGGTCTTCTCCCTAGCCTTTTTCGCCAATGGAATCTTCCAGTACCCTTTCGTGAGGTCTAAGGTGGTGATGTATCTAGCTGGTCCCAACCCCGCTCAATCAACTCATCTTCCCCTGGGCATGGGGTAGACATTCACCTTAGATACCTCATTTAAGCGACGATAATCATTGTAGAATCTCCACTCACCATTGGGCTTTGGCACTAGTACAATGGGGCTGGGACCATCCACTTTTGGACCTCTCATTACTCCCAGTTCTAACATCCGTTGAACCCCCCTTTGCCACAAACTTCTCTTCGGGCTTCAGGAATCCTATGTGGCCTTAGGTTCCCACTCGGACCTGGGGGTCTGTGAGGTTTTTCATGGTGTATCACATTAGTAAGGCCCGGGTCTCAGTGAACAGATCTTTGTTCTGTTGGAGCAACTCCCTGCATTCTTGTTTTCTGGGGGTGTGGAACAGGGTCTCTGCCACCCTCACTGCCTCCACTTCGGATGTGGGTTGACCGGTAAGGCAAGGAGACTCAGGGGGTTCCCTCTCTCTCCAGTGTTTTAGCAGGTTGACATGGTACACCTGATAGGGTTTTCTCCTTCCTGGCTGATGCACCCTTTAAAATTAACCTCCCCCACCTTTTCAACGATCTCGTAGGGCCCCTGCCACTTGGCCAAGAACTTACTCTCAACAG
Organism: Phyllomedusa bahiana; assembly: GCA_025379985.1. Classification (NCBI taxonomy): domain Eukaryota; kingdom Metazoa; phylum Chordata; class Amphibia; order Anura; family Hylidae; genus Phyllomedusa; species Phyllomedusa bahiana. The sequence goes on along the minus strand of JAODAL010036680.1, from coordinate 24,166 downwards.
TGCGGATTAAAAACAAACACCCCGCTCCTGGATTGAACTGTCTTGGCCTGGGCAGACCTATTATATACCCGGGACTGGGCGTCCTGTGCTGCAGAAGGTGTCCTTTACAATAGGCATCACCCGGGCCTTTCTCTCCTGCATCTGGGCTACATGTTCCACCACACTCTTATGAGGGGTCAACCTCACTCTCCAGGTTTCCTTCACCCACATCCAACAGTCCCCTAGGGTGCCTGCCATACAAAATTTTCAAACGGTGAGAACCCTGTGGAGGGATTGGGGCACTTCCCTAATTCGAGAATAACAAATAAGGTTATAGGAAAGGTCCAATCCCATCCATCCTTCTACCACTTTTTTTAAAGCATGGACTTCAAGGTCTTATTAATCGTTCCACCAGCCGTCCGTCTGAGGGTGGTAAAACCGACGTGCGTAACCGGGTGATTTTTAGAACCTTGCACAGTTCACTCATCACTTTGGACATAAACGGGCCCCTTTGATCTGTTAAGATCTTCTTGGGAATCCCCGTTCGGAGAAAATATAGAAAAAGCTCCCTTGCTATCACCTTAGATGAAGGCTTTCGTAGAGGGATGGCTTCCGGGTATCGGGTGGCATAATCCACAATGACCAAGATGGGATTGGTGCCTCCTAGCTGGGTTTTACCAATGGCCCCACCAGATCCATTGCTATCATGTTAAGGGACCTCAATAATTGGCAGGGGGACAAGGGGACTACGGAAGTGGGCTACTGGGGAATTCAACCTGACACACAGGACAGGATTGGCAGAAGTCCCTGATTCTCCGGTAGCATCCAGGCCAATAAAAAAAGTTGCAGGACTCCCTCCAAGGTCTTGGCAACCCCTAGGTGACCCCCTAACACATGGGATGGGCCAAGTCCATGACCATCTGCCTATATGGGGCCCCCGGAAAATAGTAACTGTTCCACCACCTCGTCCTTATTTTGGTCACCCGGTATAGTAGATCCTGATTTAAGGCAAAGTGTGGGAACCGGTTTTTGGCCTCCGATTCCTGGGGTACCCCATTGAGGACTGTCACGCCCCCCATGGCCTCTTTCAAGGTCAGATCCTGGAGCTGTGCTGTACCAAAATTGCCCCTAGACACATCTAACTGGGGAACCATTTCCTCCACGTGAGCCTCCTCCCCATTGTCTCCTACCATGACTGATAGCGGAAACTCAGGGATCACCCTGGATGACTGGCAATCCTGGTTTTCCCCCACAGATCCCAGAACCAAGGGCAATCACGGCCCACAATGACCTCATGCATCAAATTTTCCACCACCCCAACACTTTGAGACAAGGTACCCCATTCCGTCTCCAGATTAACCTGGGCCACTGGGTACACCTTGGTGTCCCCATGAATACATGTACCCCACTGGGTTTTCCCTGGGACCAGTTCATGAGGCAGAGTGGCTGCAATGAGGGTGACTAGGCTCCCTGAGTCCAAAAGTCCCGAAACCAGGGTTCATTCAAAGTCAGGGTGCACATCTGGGGTTCCTCCCCCTTGTTGGGTACCGTGCTGCAAACAGGTTGCGCAAATAGGGACCGGCGCCGCGCCGCAGAGCATTCCCTGGGCTCGGTGGTGAGGGGACACTGGGGTACTATGTGACCTGGGCCCTGACATCGCCAGCAAATGATATCCCTGGATACCATTCTTGCAGCTGGGTCGGGCCTGCCCCTGGGCTTGGCCCCTCCCTCTCGGATGGGTTTTGGGGCTCATCTTCCGAGGGGTCCACCTCTCTCCGGGCTCCGAGTATGGGTATCTCGGCTCTCTAGCCCCCCCAGGGGGGTTTCTCCATGGCGTGGAACCTTTCCACCAGTCCCCCCAGATCGTCTGCTGTTTGGGGGTCCCCTGCGCCAACCCAGCACTGTACGGGGCATGGGAGAGAGTGCATGAATCAGTCCATGACAACCCACTCCACCATTTGCGTAGGGAAACATACTTCTGGCTGCAACCATTTCTGGACCAGATGTAACAGGTCAAACAAACTGAGATCTCGGAGGTTTCCCCACACTGTACGCCCAATAATGTACCCTCTGGGCCCGCACCGCTAGCGTAACGCCAAGGCGAGCCAGGATTCTCGGCTTTTAACTTGGGTATTCTTTAGCATCCTGCAAGGCAAAAGGGCTATAATAGCCCTTTTGGGGACCCCCAGGGAAATATAGGGGCCAGAACCTCAGCCCACTGCTCCGGTGGGTAGCTCCTCCCGGTCTGCAACGTGTTCAAACACGGTGAGAAAAGCTTCAACGTCGTCCCCCCAAGGTCCCTCTTCCAGAGGGCCTCCCATACGGTCCCCCTGGCCTGTGGCCGCCATCACGGGCTTGCGGAGCTGGCGTTTTCCCGCACTCGAAACGGCCTCCGTCAAAACGGACATCTGCTGCATTAGTAGCTGATTCGTCGCCTGCTGAGCCTGCATGGCTTCACTATGGATCCTCTGCTGCTGCGCTGTGGCTTCCCTGTGCGCTGCTTGCTGCTGCTCTGAGGCCTGTTGATGGGCCTTCAGGGCTTCCATGTGAGCTGTTTTGCTGCTGAGCGTAGCCTGTTGCTGCTGCAGATTTGCCTGCACCGGTGCTTGATGAGCTCCTCCATAGCAGTAGCTGTTGCTTGGGTCTGTGCTGCAGCCTTAAAACCCAGGACATAGGTTTATGCCCACATCCTCCACCACTTGTAGGATTTAGTTTAAAGGTGGTACGAGAAAAGTGCAGTCTGCGACTTCCTTTAGAAGGGCGTTTCTAGCCAGAAAAGTAAACACAAAAGGAACACATCGTATCTGGCCTTCAGCTCAAAAAAAAACAGCAAAATGTCCGTGTATTCCTCACATTCTCTGGTTCTTTTAGCAGTATCAAGTCTCTAGGGGATTTGCAGACAGCCTTTCTGTAGAACACTCTGTCTGACTCTCACACTGTCAGGGCTCCTTCTGACAGGCACAAACCCCCTTTCTCACCTGACTTGCCAGGTTTACAAAACGTCTGAAAACAAAACCAAGGCCTGGAAACCCGGGCATGGGAGTAGCCAACCCACCCTGCTCTTTTGGCTACTCCCAGTAAAAAGCCTACCTGATTAACTGCATAGCAGTTGTACTAAACGTATAAGAAACGTGTGTCAGTGGCCTACTGCCGCTGACACCAGTACTATATGGATTTTTACCACACCGAGACCAGGCATCTCGGTAAGACATATCGGCCATCCACTACGGCCCCTTGTGGTTTATTACAGTATATATATCATTATAGAGGTTGACATACTTTTTTAGATCTCTCTACATATGTGTAGAATTTAGGGGGGGAAAATATCCTCTGTAAGGGACTAGAACTCCAAACCCCTTCATTGTAAAACTTAACCCCTACCACTACACTACCAGCCCAAGTTAGTCATACACTGAGCAGGGTCTTTTCTCAAAGCTGATGTGACACATGGTTGCCATTTATTCTCCCCCAGTTGTTTTCACTCACATGTCACATGTCACTGACAGCAAGCCGAGGTCTTTACTTAACTGTAAGGAAAAATGTGAGCTTCAAGTAAAGATCTCTGCTTGCTGTCAGTGACATTTGGGTGTAAAGAACTAAGACAGACATAATACCTACTTGCTGTCAATGAAACTTGGGTGATAAATCCAAGTTACAAATGTCAGCTTTATCAACCAACTTTCACTGACAGCAAGCACCTATTATGTTTGTCTTAGTTGTTGGAGGGTGAGGAAGGATGGCAGGAGAAGCCTGACTCTTCGTGGACTGCCCCAGCCCATAGTCACTAGACAAGGTAGGGGGAAGGAAGATGAGAAGTCTGACACTCACAGACTGCCCCTGTCGTGATTAACTGCACAATGAGTGGGAGGACGGCAGGCCTGCTCAGCCCCCAGTCAATCAAAGCACAGTCACTGAACATTGCGAGCAGGAAGGAGGAGGGAGGGAGGGAGGAGCCGACAGAAGACTGGCCTGGCCGGGAAGGGAGATACTGTACATGTCTGACCATGCGCGCTCCTGTGCCAGGCATCAGAGGAAGAAGACTAAACCACGCAAGCGCGGCCAGACAGGCAGGAGCCTTAGAAATGGTTGGATCCACTGACAACGATCTGTAAACAATGGTAAATTAAGAAAGGCTGCAGCTGTTGCACCTTTAGGAAAGTGCATAACTAATGATTTCTAAGAATTCCATGTCTATGTTACATGGTGGCAAAACCGCTTTAAGTACCTAGTGATACCTTTTGGACCTTTCAATGTTCCAGCAATCTTTAAAGATTTCGTCAATGAGATCTTTTAGGACCTGTATGCTTGTGTCATGGTCTACCTCGATGACATTATCATTTTCTCTCTGGATCTAAAGACTCATACTGACCATGTGTGACTGGTTCTAAGATGGCTAGGAACCAACCACCTTATTAGTTAAACTATACGCCTAGGCCAAAGTTAAAGGTTTAAAGGGTTAAATGATTTAATTAGTTTACTGATCTTAAAAGAAAGTGTTTGTAATTTCTAAACAGACATCAGAGACATTTATTACTTATCTTAAATAAGCTACTCTCTTATTGGTCGCTGATTGCAACTAGTACATTTTGCTGACATAAATGGCGACTGAGATAAATTGTTTTAATATTTCATGAATTTCCAGTGTTCTTAAGCTTATTAAATTCTGCTAGATTGATAAGACACCCACTTTTGGTATTTAATAACCAAAAAAAATTGTTTTTTTACCAAAAAAAAGGCCCCATAAATTAAACAGCCTTTTTTCCCTTAATATTAAAAAAAGAACTGTAAACAATTATTAAGATAAGTTCAAAATTCGTGTTATCGGGCCGGTCGTCGGCGAGGGCCCCGCTGCGACCATAACTTTTGGCCTTTGTTTTATCCTGTTGAACACAGCCCCTCTACCTTGGACTTTAATTAAAATCCTGGCCAATTCCAGGGGCCCCGGGAAACTTTCCCATCACCCCTTTAGGTTAATCAAATTCTTTTGGGGATGGACAGGTTTTTGCTCCCTATCACTTCTGCTCTTTTTTCCCCCCCATTTCCCTATTTAAATAGTCCCCAAATTCCTTCCCCCTTTGCCTGCTATAGGTTTTTCCCCTGTAGTTCCCCGCCCCGTTTTTCCGGGTTTTTTTCTGTGCCCCAAACCTAAACCTTTCGCTTTTGGCCCCCGGGTTAAAATTCTTTTTTGCCTCATGCCCTCTGCCCCTCGCGGGGCCCATACTTTTTTGGCCGGATTTTGGATCCCCCAAACCCCATTTTTAATTTTCTGTGTCTTTTTTGTCCTGTCTGTTTTTGCCCAAAAACAGGGGGCAGCCATCATTTTCCCGGTTTGGGGAAGGGGGCCTTTTAAAGGGGAGCGGTTTTTTTCCCTAAAAGGCAGGGACAGGGGGGGGGATCAGTTTCAGGGCCCATTTGTCTGTGCTGTGTTTTTGCCCCCTGACCAGTCCCTCCAAAACCCAAGGCCTTTTATTTTTAAACCCAAATCCCACCTGGGGTTTTCAAAATGAGGTCCCCGACCTTTTCAGTCCGGACCGTTGGGATGATTAAAAACCACGAAAATTCCCAGGGCTTTGGGGGGCCCTTTATGCCCCCAAAAACTCACTTGGGCTGGTTTCCATGTCCCACTCTGGCCCCTGATCCAGCCCCGTCCCTTTTAGTATCCGTACCCTCTCCGGGGGGGGGGGGGTGGGTCAAAAGTATAGCAAAAAACCCAAACAGGCCCCTTCCTACTTTTTCAGGAAACCCTAAAAATTTTTGGGGACCTTCAGGGAAATCTTGTCACGCTATTTTTCCATTTTCAATCACTTTTCCTCAGGGGGCTGAAGAAAGTTGCCATGGGGGGTGTCCCCTCCCTCCAGGGTCCCCTCAAAAATGGGCCCAAAAAAGTATCCCCTTTAGGCCCCCGGGAATGGAAAATTGGGGAACAAATTTTTTCTAACGTTGGGCCAATTTATAAAGCCCCAACCGGGCAGGGGTTTTAGGGGAAAAACCTATCTTTTTATCCTTCCACAGGGTAAATCGCACACTAAAGGATTACTTTTCCAATTCCCCCCAAAAGGAGCTCGGAAATTTGGGGTTGGCCTTTGACCCACCTCTGAAACCCTCTTCAACGGGGGCGCCCCCCCCCCCCTAAAACTGGTAAAGGGATGCTAGGGTCATTCCCACCCCTTTTTCCCAAAAGCCCCTTGGGGGGGAATTTTATGCCCTTTGGGCCCAAAAATCAATTGACAAAGTGGGAAAAAAGGGAAACGCAGGGAAAAGGATGGGGTGTTTACGGGAAAATTTTTTAGGGGGGGTTCCCCGGGTCAAATCTTTCTCTCTCTGCCCTCCAAAAACCCCTCTTCCCACTTCTCACCATCCCTGTTTTGCGGGCTCAGGAGAGGAACCCATGGTTTTGGGGCTCCGCGTCGGCGGTTTATCAGGAGGAAACATCGAACGGACAATGCCTTGTTTTTGGGGGAGTCCCCATTTTCCGAGAGCTCCCTCCGGCCCTTAAGTAAACCGTGGGAGATGGGCAAACGCCTGAAGGACAGAAAAGAAGGATAACTCGGGAGTACAGGTCCCCCTTTAAATTTGGGATAATAAATTTCTAGGGCCGGCCCCCTTTAATTTTCCCGGGGGCCAAAAAGTTTTTTTTTTGCCAACCCTTTGACAAATTAAAGGAAGCCCATTATTTAAATTAGAAAGACTGTGGCCCAACCCTTTAGGGTTAAAAAAAAATTTTCCGTTATGTTCCCCCTTTTTGTTTTTAGGTGCAAATTCAAACCCCCTAAACGGGGGGAAAAATAAATTCCATACCCACTGAAATTTTTTTGGGAATTTTTGGGTGCCTGAAATTCCTAAAAATTGGTTTTTTTTTTTCGAAATTGGAGAGACTTAACTACGATTTTTTTTTTGGGGCTTACCAGGGGCTTTTGCCTCCATAATCCTGTTTTTTGACTGGAGACTGCTGAATTGGTTAAAATGGGGGGAGTCAGGGTGGTCCTCAATTTAAAGACGTACAGTCCTTGGTGTGCCTAAAAAATTTAAAAATTATGGGGCTAGGGCCCGACTTCTTTCTCTATTTCGAAGACGTCTTGATGAAAACCAGGGGCCGGAAACCCTCCCGCCGCTTTGGGCCATATGTTTTCGCTATAGACCCTTCTATGCGCCCATTAAATCAAGGAAAAGCCTGGAAAAAGGTCACATACGACCATCTACCTCGCAGGGGGGTCCCGTTTTTTTTCTTCGCGAGAAAAAAGATGGAGGCCTCCGCCCTTTGGGGGTTTTTCTACAGGACCCTCAAAAAAAACACTAAAAAAGACCAGCATCCATTTCCCCTGATCCCGGTTTTTTTTAAATCGGGTTGTGGGTGCCCGATGGTTTTCCAAAATCGATCCCCGGGGGGCATACAACCAATCCGGACAGAGAAGGGGACAAAAGAAAAGACGGCCCAAAAATACCCTGAGTGGCACTTTCAAATTTACCTATCAAACCTTTTTTGGTCTTTGTAATCCCCCACCACTTCCAACGATTTTTTAAAAAGTTTATCTTTGGGGACCTTCTGGGTCGTTTTGTTATTGTGTACTTTGATGACACCCCTCATTTTTTTCCTCCAGATTATAAACCCTAAAGGGAATCTGTAAGGGATTTTCCTCTCCGGGTTTTACATCAGAATAAATTTATGCGCCAAACTGCAAAAATGTTTTTGTTCGGGGGCCCAAGGAGTTTAGGGTTTTTGGGGTACAATTTTAGTCCTATTCTATAATATGGAAACCCCAAAAAAGGTTTCGGCCAAACTCATTGGGTATACCTACTACCTTGAAAGAAAATTCCAACTTTTTTTAAAAGGTTTTTCCCAAATTATTTTCCAAATTTTTTAAGAATTTTTAAATTGATTTTTAAAACCCTTCACTGACCTTACTAGGAAAGGGGCTGCCCCCAACCCCTCCTGGACCCCAAAGGGGCCCGGGAGAAAGGCATTTTTTTAACCTTGAACAAATTTTTTTATTTTCCGAAACCTGTCTTGGTCCACCCAAATCCAGAAAAAACCCTTTTTTCGTAGAGTTTGGATGCATCTGAAACAGGGGGGGGAAAGCCGTGGGGGGCCCCCGGGGAAAATGAACCTAATCTAATCTCCGACCCATTGCCTTCTTTTTCAGAAAATTCTCCACCGGCGGAGGTCAACTACGATTTTGGGTTTAACCGGAACTATTTTCCATAAATTTGGGCTTTTGAAGAGTGGGGGGCACCTTCTGGAGGGGGCCAGGCATGGGGTGACTTTTCTTACGACTTTTAAAAACCCTTTCTGTATCTTGACAATTGCTAAAGGGTTTTAAAGCCCCCTTTAAAGGGCATGATGGGCTTTGTTTTTTACTAGGTTTAACTTTGGGGTGACCTATCGCCCAGGGGCAAAAAATTTTTAAGGCCGACGCTTGTCCTGAAGTTTTTGGTAAAACGGGGAACATCATGGGGGAAAGGAAACCCCGAAAATTTATACTCGCCCCCGGGAGTATTTTGTTGCAAACCAAAACTGCTGACTTATTCCCAGCTTTGCAAAAACCCTCAAAAAGGCTGGCCCCTCCCAGCTCCCCCCCCAAAAAACTCTTTGGGTTTCCATGTAAATCTTCTTTTAAAAAACCTTGGAGGGGGTTTCCCACCCCCTCGGGTTCTGCCCTGGGCATCCCGGCCCACCCTGCGCACTTGGAAAACCTCCCTTTTTCCTCGTATTTAAATTGGTGGCCTTCATGGTAGCGTGATGTCGGGGAATTTGTTACTGCTTTAAAAAATTTGTGCTGGGGGAAAGGTCCCTGAAAAACTCCCTAAAAGAAAATTGCCCCCCTCCCCCCCGTTTGCCCAAAAGGCCTTGGTCTCACAAAACTATGGTTTTTCATTCCCCGATCTTCCCTTTTCCAAAGGTAATTTTTGGGTAATTTGGGTGGTTAGACCGATTCCAAAAAATGTGTCACCTTATTGCTCTAAAAAAATTCCCCATCCGTCAAAAAACCCCCCAAATTTATTTGTTCGTCATATACGGAGACTTCATGGTATTTCTTCCTTGGTCGATAGGGGGTTTTACTTTTTGTGTCAAGGTCCTGGGGGGGTTTATTTTTTGTGGTGGGTTTGGGGCACCTCTTTTTCCCTTCTCCCCTGCCTTCTAATGGGCAGACTGAAAGATTTAAATCGGGTCACTAAACAAAAATCTCAAAGTTATTTTTTCGGGGGTGTCATTAAAAGGGGGGAAGTATTTTTGCCAATGGCCGGATTTTTGCCCAAAACAATCACGAGAATCCCTAAAACCCCGATTTTTTTTCCTTTTATTTTAATTAGGCTTTCACCCCAGGTACCCACCGCAACAGGTTCCCAAATTTAAAAATTTTCTTTTTTCCGTAAAAACCCCCCATCAATCGACTTGTCACGGGCCCTGGGCTGGGGGGTCGCGAGACCCTGGAAAAACCCCCCAAAAACCAACAAAAAAAATATATTTAAATTAGAAAACTTGACCCGGGAAACCTGAATATCAATCGGTGACAAGTAGTTTTGAAAATTTTAAATTAACGGCAAAGTTAAAATTTGGGCAAAATTTTTCGGTAAACGGATTTTTTTTAAAATCAGGGAAAAATTTGGGGTTTAAATCTGTGCATTTCTATTAAATCGCGCCTTTTTTTCGGGCTTTCCTGAAAATTTTGGGGGGCCCCGGCCCAAAAAATCCACTTACAGAAAAAGCAGGGGGAGAGGGTTTTGGGCGACGTCATGACTGGGGATGTGTTTTGGTTTGCAAATTGGGCTGGAAAAATCACAAAAACCCCCTCTTTTTTACATAGAACACTTTTCCCTTTGTTCACCTCATTGCCCCCCGCGTCCAGAGCAGAAGACGTGCGCTCTGTTTGGCCCCAAAACAGCCCCAGCGAAATTTTTTATTTTTTTTTTCCACAGAGAACCTCTGCTTTTAGCTGTGATCCTTACAATTTATTAATTAGAGTTTGGGAAAAAGATTTTTATATTTTTTAGAAAAGAGTTTTTAAAAGGAGCACAACCGGCTGAAAGTCACGGGGGGGGACAGGGGGGGGGCCCCCCCGGGGCAAAACACAAAACAAGCTTTTATAAAAAAAACTGGATAAAGTTCACCAAACTTAGTTTTAACTTTGAAATACCCTTTATTATTAACAGTTTTCAAATTGAAATTTTTCCTGGTTTTTGGCGGGCCGAATTTAAAAGGATAAAATATTTTTCAAAGTAACTCCCAGGCCCTTCTTTGTTGGGTTTGAAAAAACCCACTTTTTATTATCATTTAACCCATTTCGGGATGGGGGTTGTTCTTTTAAAATTTTTCCCCCTTCCCCCTTTTGGGTTAAATTATCCCCTTGTATTTAAAATTAAAATTTCCAGCAAGTCGCACGGGTTTTAAAGGGGGCCAAAAAATACCTTGAAATTTATCCAAATTTACTTTAACAGAAACTTTTTTTTGACTTTGGTGCACTAAAGTTTTTGGTTCATTGAGGAAACCTTGCATTTTAAATGTGAAAAGATGCAATTTTTAAAGCCCCAACGGGTAAAATTGTATGGGTTTTGCCAAAAAATACCTTTTTATTATCCAATACATTACAGAATTGGTTTTTTTGATTTTGGGTTGCCCCAAACACTTTGTTTCATTGAGGCACCTTGCATTTAAAAAATTTTAATACTGCAATTTCTTAGCACCACATGTAAAAATTGATGGGGCCAAAAAATACCCCTTTTTTTAAAATCCAATAAAATTACAGAAACGTTTTTTTTTGGCATTTTTTTGGCCCCAGTCCAATTTGTTTTAACCCCCTTTTGCAGTTAAATTTTTGAATCCAGCAATTGTGAATTCCCAAAGGGTAATTTGATAGGTGCCAAAAAAAACCTTTTTTTTATCCGAATACATTACAGAAACGTGTTTTTTGACTTTGGTGCACTAAAAGCTTTGTTAAATTGGGCACCTTGCCCCTTAAAGTGAATACGGAAATTTTTTTTTGTCACCACGGGTTTTAAAATTGATAGGGGGCCCCAAAAAATACCTTTTATTATCCGAATAAAATTTCAGATACTTTTTTTCCCCCTTTGGGCGAAAGGCCACTTTGGACTTGATAGACCCTACTTTGCATTTAATATTTGAATCCACAATTTTTTTTTGATTTGGAGTTTTTTGGAAAATAGCGGATTTGCCTTTTTTTAAAAAAGAACTTTCCAAAATTTTTTTTCCATACCTTCTCAAATTTTATATTTCTAAACATGGGGGAAAAATTCAGGGGGGAACGACAAATAGGGGAGTAGGACATGGATTAGAGGTACGAAAAAGGGTTTGGCCCTTCCATTTGCGGGGCGAAAAACGCATCCCAAAGGGGGATAAATCTTTTTGCAGGACCGTCAGGCCTGTCATCCCCTGGGTCGGGGCCCGGTAAATCCCCAGAAACCGAACAGCGCGCCAATCTTCCTTCAGTGGTTAATGAAACCTGCATCCAGCAGCTTTTTTTTTTTTCCCTCCTCGCCTGGGCCAGTCAGGGGCCAAAAAAGCCCGCATCAGCATCCCAGCATCCGCCCAACATAAAAGCGGGCCCAAATGTCAACTCGTGAAACCCCACCACTGTGGATAATCCTTTTTCTAAAAGACCTTTTTGAAGACAAAATGCGTTGGGGTCAGAAGGCATTTTTAAAAGATCAAGGGGCCAAAAGGATGATTTTCTCTGTCTGACCCCCGGGTTACGATCCCCATCAGAGGGGGGAGAAGGAAGCCGGTCAATCTGCAAAAACCCGGGGGCCCCGGTCGGGAAAACGCCTTGCAGCCCCCTTTTTGCTTGAAACCCGCAGTTTTGGGAAATGCAGAAGTCAACGACGAACCCACCTGTGTTGATGATGATGATGACGACTTTTGGGGATCCAACGGGGGTCTTTTCAGCAGAATTTTCTTGCAGCGTTTCATCCTGGCGAGGAGGAAGACGATGGGGGTATTGCATTAGGGGTTTCCGCCCAAAAAGGGAGAGGGCTTTTCCGCAGAAGTCCGCTGATATGTTTTCCCCGCCAGCCATTTCAGCGAAAACCCCCGCTCCTCGCTTATCGCCGCCCAAAAAGGCCCCAGGACCTCTAAAGGGGGGCCCTTTTTTGCCCAAACCTTTTGATTCACCCAGGGAATTTTCATATCCCGCCTTTGCCGTTAAACGCATAAGTAAGGCAAAAACCCTTTTAGGGGTTAAACCCCCCACCAACATGTCTAGTCACATGCAGCGAATGCATTTAAATTGAAAAGGAGGCAACACTTTGGGCCCAAAAAAAGGGCCCGACCCCACCCGGGCCTCCCCAAACCCCTGGGCACAAACCCCCTTTTTCCCGCCTCCTTTCCCCCTCCGCCACCACCCCAAACGTTCCTCAGCTGCCCCCTTTCTCCTTTAGAAATCCCGATCAGGGGTCAGGGGCCCCCGCTTCAAACCCCCACCTTCCCCCCGAGGGACCACCAGCACCACCCAAAAACCCCTCCTACCCCTTCTCCTTTCCGCCAGTTTTTACGACCTGCACGCCCGGAAAATCGGCCAGTCTACACCAGCCCCCTTTTGTTTTTCCCGGTTTGGGGGGCAGAAGAAACACTTTTTAAACCCAAAACCCCCCAAAGCCAAAAGCCTGAATGTCCGGGATTTTCCAGGGTTTTTTCCCTTGGGAAAAGTTGCCTTTCCGTCTGGTGGACAAAAGATGGGTTTCTGCCCCATTTAGGCCCTTCCTGCCCCCCCAAAACCCCGATGCCGACAGGCTTTTTTTTGCCAGAAAAAACCGTTTCCCGCCCTGGCCCCTCCCCGTGTCATCTAAAATTCAAGGGCTTTTTCTTCATCCTTTTGCCGGGAAAAAACCCCTCTGACCACCGACACAAGGAAATAGTAAACACGGCCAAGGGTGCTATAAACCTGTTAAAAGCTCACTGGGTTTAGCTGTGTGGATTTTCCCCCGGGGGGGAGGTTGGGGCCCCAGGGTCGGGGCCCCCCGGGCCCTTTAAAAACCCCAGAGATGGTGCAGGGTTCTTTTCCCCCCAAGGGTTTCTCTGGTGGGGAAACACGTGCCCAGAAAACCAGGGCCCTGTTGAAAAATTAAAACTGTTTGGAGAACCCTCCACACACAAAGGGGGGGAGCTGTGGACGGGCCTTTTTCCCCAACGAGAACAGCGCTGGCTGGGTGCCCAAAAAACCTGGGGGCCAAGAACCCAAGGCAAGGGGTGTGCGATAAGGGGGAAATCTGCTGGCCGGCCCCCCCTTAAAAACGGGAAAGGGTGGAGCACATCCCTTGCTGGCACATGGGCAGAACCTTGGGCGCCAGAAATTCTAAAGAGCTAAACCCGGGGCTGGGGCTGCCTGCTGAGAAAGTCTCGAATTTTAAGTTCGCACTTCCGCCCTTCAAACCCGCTTCGTCCCGCCTGGCTGCGTTGCAGGGGTCAGCTCGGCCTCCCCTCAACCGTCCATTGTTGACCCCTTTTTAAACCTGGAATTCCACCCTCCACATGCCCAGCGATTGTGGCAGCAGCGGGAATGCCTTTTCGCAGTACGAATGACCATGGCCTGACCCAAGCACGGTACGGGCCTCGGGGGGTTGAGCCACCGAGAGTGGAGGCCCGGGGGAAAGAGCTCGCACCATCCTTTTCCAGTTTTTTAAAAAGCCACCAAAAAGGGGCAGTGGGGGGACAATGCCCTTTTTCAGCATGAGCATTGTGGGGGGGAAATTTTTTGTTCTGGAACGATCGTTGGGGCACTCGGGAAAAAACAGGTTCCGCCAGCGATGGAGGAGGAACGGACACAGATGCGGACACGGAGCCTTTTTTCCCCCCCCTCAAATCCACAAAGGCCCCCACAGTTTTTTACAATTTTTATCGGTCTTTTTTAGGCAGTGGTTTTGGGTTTTCCCAAACTAGTGCAAGGTGGCGCATCACTCCCAGGGTGCAAACATCTCAGGCAAGTCAGGGGTTGTTTAAACCCGTGCCGGGGGCACGGGGGAGGAGGAGGGGGAAAGGGGGTATTCCCCAACACCGATGTTACCGACGTCCCGCCTTTTGGGAAAAAGGTTTGGCGCGGGAAATTTTAGGCCTAGGGGAAAATGAGGAAGCCCGTTTTTTCTAGTGCCCCTCGAAACCCAAAAGGCTTGGGGAAAACAAGGCTCCACTCTCACATGAAAAGGGTTGGATGCTCCATTTCCCCCCAACATGATCCCCGCATTAAGGCCCTCAAAATGAACAACATTTTCTGGGTTTGGGCCCCCCTCCGGGGTTTCCCCGGGACAAAACCCCAAAATCAGAATTCCTTCCACCCACCCAAATAGAGAGTAAAAAAGCAGGAAATGGGGACCTTTCTATTGATAACTGGAGACATCTTTTCGTCTGCTTCACGTTCCCCCAAATGTCACCCGGGGGAACAACAAACAGCCCACGTGACAGCAGTAGAGTGCCAAGTAGGCGTAGGCGGCAGCAGCAGGCAAAGTGGGAGAACCTAAAGGTGAAACCCCTGGCAATCTTTTTTTACCATCACAAACGCAAAGCAAGGGAGGGGACACATCCAACACACAGAGATCAGCTTAAATTTATGGTGCACGACTATCGCGTCCAACACCCAAAGTTTTTTTAAATTTTTTCCGGCCCAATAGACTTCTGGTAACCAAAATGGATGAAAAAGGGCCCCACTGGCTCGTCACACCATAGAGGGTTGCCTGCCCAGCAGCCCCGTCCAAAATCTGAGCAGACCTTTTAGCACACCCCTTGGGGGTTCAATTAAAAACAAAACCAAAACCGGCCCTTTTCCAAAAGATAATGGGGGATCTTTGACTTTCATCAAGATGAATCAGGCCAAAGTAAACTCTGATGATGTTTGGCCCCCAATTTCCGAGGGCAAACCCATTAGGGTTTTCTGGCCCACCCCCACATTTCCCCCTTCAAACAGAAATGGGCCCCTTTAAAACTTTTTTTTTTTAAAAGAACATTTCTTACTGCAATTTTTTTTTCTCTTTTTCCCAAACAGTTCAATTTTTCTGGGGTTTTGCTGTGAGGGGAAATGTAAAAACACCCAAAGGGTTTTATGCCCAAAACCGATTCCATTTTTCACACCCTTTTTCTTAAGAATTTTCGCATTTTTCAATGGTTTTTAGGTCATGTTTTCTGTGAGATACAGCAAAAATTAGGTCCCCTTTTGGAAAAAAAATGTGGCTTTTTAAATGGGGATTTCTCCCTCACAATTTTTTAAAAGGGCTGAGAAGTCATATTTATAATTTTTGGGGGCATGTTTGCTGGGGAAAACAGGGAATAAACATGGGGCCTTTGGAACAGAAATGTGGCTTCTAAGTGGGATTTTCTCCCTCCCCAATTTTTAAAAAGTGGCTGAAAAAGTCATTTTTTTTAATTTTTTGGGTCATGCTGCTTTGAAATCCCGCAAAACTACAGGGCCCCATTAAAAAAAAAAATGTTGTTTCCCAACAGACAATTTTTTCTTTTCAAAATTTTCCAAAATGGGTCAAGGGGGCCCTGCTTTTGGTTTTGTTTTGGGGGATTTTGGGTTTGAAATGCAGCTATAAATAAGTCCTATTATAAAAAAATGTTGTTCTAACAGACATTTTTTTAAGGGGTACTCAGGGCGCACGAACAGACACAGACAGCGTGAAACCCTGACACTGATCCAACCCGTCCCTGCCTTTTTTGGGGGGCCCACTCCTTAATAGGGCGGCCCCAACCAGAAGACGAACAAATATACTTTAATAGCGTGGAAACACAAGACACAGACAAACAATACAAACACAAAAGGAAGGTCCAAGCCCCAAGGGCCCGGGAACTATCGGGGGCGCGGTGCAAAGTCCCGAAGGCAGAAGAATAAACGTGGGAAAAAACCCAAATAAGATAACCAGGGGGGCACAGAATTTAAAAAGGGCGAGTTATAGGCAAAACAAAACCCCCATAACAGGCCCCCCCAAAAAAGAAAAAAGAAGAAAAACCCTTTAAAACCTTCCAAAGGGGAAAATAAGGAAAAAAGGCAATAGGAGGAAAAACAAAGACCAGATAGGAAGGGGGAGCTGTCAAACACCAGGAAACAAGGGGCCAGGGTTTTTAAACCCTGAAAGGGTGGACGATTCCCGGCCCGGGCGCGGCCAGGAATCAATCAAGATAGCAGGGGAAAAAAACCCAGTTCACACTAGTGGGAAAAAAAATGTAGACACTATGTCAAAAACCACAACTTTCTTTTCCCAAAGGCCCGGGGCCCGGGACCAAAAATCAACGCTGGGGGGTTTTTTCTGGCATGATCATGGGCACATTTTTTTCTTTACAATTGTCCAAAATGGCTCAAAGGGGCATGCTTTGGGAAATTTTTGGGGGGAATTTTTGGGTTTGAAATCAGCTATCCCACAGGGCATATTTTTAAAAAAATGTTTGTTTTCTAACAGACATTTGTTCTTCACAATTGTCAAAAGTGGCTTTAAGGGGATGGGCTGGGCAAAAAAAGGAAAAGGGAAGGGCACTGTTTTAAAGGACCCCATAATTTTTTTCAAAAAAGACTTTTTTTTGCAAGATCTTTTAACCCTAGCTATCAATCCCTGTTTGAACAACCCATTTAATGCAATTAAAAAAAAAAGAAACAAAAACATGGGGGGGATTCCATCCTGTTTTTAAAAAAGTGTTTTTTTAGAATTAAAATAAAAAAAAAAATGCATGTACAAAAAATCTGGTAAAAAAAATTTCCCCTAATTTTTACAAGGGAGGTACAGGAAAAATTGGGCCCGATGAAGGTTTTTCAGAGGACCCGGAGTATGGAGCACGGACAGAGGGAAAAAAGTACAGAGAACCCTTTTTCCCCAGCCCCGTTTTTTAAAAAGAGAAAAAGAATCCCAAAAAAAAGGGCCAACCCGGGTGGAACGGAAACATTAACCACCAGTAATTTCCAAGTGAAGCTCAATTTGGTTTCCCACTCAAACGGGGGCAAGCGCTAAACCCCGGGGCTTGAATTTTTAAAAGAGGAAAGGGTGGAGTTCTCACACCCTTTCCCCTTCCCCCACTCTGCTTCAGATGGGGCATTTTTCCCTTGCTGCGTCACCCCGGGGATTTTAAAACCCGCGTTTTAATAGATTACGGATCCAGCCTGGGGTCTTTTACCTTTCCCACTGTAACTTTCCCGGGCCCTTTGGGGCAGGCTGTGGGACAGGACAAAGGGATAGTCCCAAAGTCCAGTTCCAACTAAAATTGGTTTGGGTTTAAAAAACTCCTTTTTTTTTCCGGGGACTTTTTTAAAAAGGGGGTCAGACAGGTTTTTAAAGGGCATACTGTGGCCCAGGACAAAAGGGTTTTTTCAATGTCCATTTTAACTAAAATGGGGGGTTTTTAAAGACTACTTTTTCCGGCACCCTTTTTAATTTTGGGGGTCAGACAGGGTTTTAAAGGGGCCTTGGGGGGTCCAGGGCCGGTTTTGTCAATGTCCATTTTTAAAATAAAATGGGGGGTTGAAAGACTTTCCCTTTTTTCCGGCACTTTTTAATCTGGGGGGCAGACAGGTTTTAAAGGGGCATACTGCGGTCCAAGACCGTTTTAGTCAATGGGCCCCGTTCAACTAAAAAGGGGTTCAAAACAAATTTCTTTCCCGCACTTTTTTAAACTGTGGCATGCAGGTTTTTTTTGGGGCATGCTGGGGTTTCCAGGACAGGGAATTCAATGTCCCCTTCAAGTAAAGGATGGGTTTAAAAAATACGCCCCTGGCACTTTTTAATTTTGGGGGATGCAGGTTTAAGGGTCCGCCGTGGTACAAGACAGGGATTTGAATGGTGTGTGAAATTTTTTTTTTGTGGCTTTATTTGCCAAGTGTTTTTGCCTAAATTACAGGGATCCATTTGACTGTTTTTGGGGTGTTAATTCCAACTTCTTTCCCGCCTGTTTTGGGGGTAAGAAGGGAAAGGGGTTTTTGCTTTCCCATAGACTTTAATGGGCATCGCTTTATAATCGACTTTCTCACTTTCGAAAAACCTTATCGTGGGGGGCCCATACGGGCTATCGCCCATGCGATAGCCAACGTAATCGCGCAACACTAGTGACAAGGTGTGGCTCTCGACCAAAAATCTCCACCTTCGGGTCCCGTCTACTAAGTTCGCTCCGTGGTTTATTGGGGGCCCTTTTTATCTCTGAAATTGTTTTAAACCCCTTAATTTTTTAGATTACCCTTTCCGAATTCCCTCCGCATTCATCCTGTTTTTCAAAAAACTTTACGGGGATAAGTCGGGGCCCATTTTGCTGGTGTGTTTTAAACCCTACCGGTCCCTGATAGGTTGACGATTATTATCGACAAATTTGAAATCGCAGGGTTTTTATGTTGATGGGTTTTTCGATCAGCAAAATTTTGGGTTAAAATCTCGCAAAATCTATTAATACGCGCCTTTTTTCACGCTTCCTGTCATTTTGGCGCCACAAATCAGCTTACAAATAGAGCAGGGTGAGCTTAAAGTGCGACTCATGACGGGGATGGTAGGGTTGGGATTTGGAAAATCACAGACCCGTTTTACATAAAAACCCTTCTTTTTCACCTCAGTGTTTCGTGTACATAAAGCAGACTGTCTCGGTCTCTCTCAAAACACTCGGGAAAACTGATCATTTGTTAACCCAACAACTATGTGAACTTAGAATTTAGGTAGATTAAGATTTGCATTTTTATTACTTAGCTGAGAATTTTTAAAGGGGACATCAGCGCTGTACACCGTGGTAGGGGGGCGGGGGGGCGAACACGACAAAACAGGCTGGC
The DNA here is from genome assembly GCA_025379985.1 of Phyllomedusa bahiana. Lineage (NCBI taxonomy): Eukaryota > Metazoa > Chordata > Amphibia > Anura > Hylidae > Phyllomedusa > Phyllomedusa bahiana. The sequence continues at coordinate 5,456 of JAODAL010036680.1, read as the reverse complement.
GGGCAGGCTTTTGAAAGGCGAGTGGATATTGTGCAGCCAGACGTGATTTGACCCTATTGCAATGGGTTTTGATTAACAGTTTTTGGGCCGTTTTTTGGTGAAATTTACTTGTATGTTGTGCACCGACTTATTTTAGAACCAGATTTTTTCTGAAACTGCGGTGTTTTTGATAGGTGCAAAACTCAACTTTTATTATCCGTATACTTTTTAAAAAAGGGTGATTTTTTTACTTTAGTGCGGTCCAGTTTTTTTCATAGAGGCCCCTTTGCATTTAAATTTGAAACAGAAATTTTGTAGTCCCCGCGGGTTTTTTTAGGTGAAAAAAACCACGTTTATTATCCGTACACAATTTTTTTACTGTTTTTCACTTTGGCCAGTCCAGCTTTGTTCAAACCCCACCTTGCACTTAAATTTGAATACAGCAATTTTGTAGCACCGCAGGTGAATTGATAGGTGCAAAAACACGTTTTTTTATCCGTACAAAATTTTTAATTACGTTTTTCATTTTGACGCAGCCCAGCTTTGTCATAAAGCCACTCCCACATAAATTTGAATACAGCAATTTTGTAGTCACAGCAGGGTATTGATGGGTGCAAAAAACGCCTTTTATTATCCGTACACAATTAATTACTTTTTTTTTTATTTGGGCGCAGTCCACTTTGTTCATAAGCCACCTTTACTTAAATTTGAATACAGCAATTTTGTCGTCGGGGCAGGTGTATTGATAGGTGCAAAACCCACGTTTTTTTATCCTACACAATTTAATTGTTTTTTCATTTGGCGCAGTCCAGCTTTGTTCAAAAGCTCCTTGCACTTAAATTTGAATACACTTTTTTTAGTCACCGCGGGTGTATTGATAGGGGAAAAAAACCCTTTTTTTATCCACACAATTTATTTACGTTTTTTTCATTTTTGGGCGCAGTCCAGTTTTGTTCATAAGCCACCTTGCATTTAAAATTTTGAATAAGCTTTTGTAGTCACCACAGTGTTTTGATGGGTGCAAAAAACCCCGTTTGTTACCGAAAAGTTTTAAATAGCTGATTGCTTTTTTTGGTGCGGCCCTAGTTTTTTTAAAATAGCCACGTTGTACACAATTCTGAAAAAAATTTTTTCTAGCAACTGTTCTCGTTTGCATTGCTGCAAAAAACAAAATTTCTCATCCTGTAACTTCTGAAAAGTTTTTTTTGGGGCTCGTTGAATCCAGTTTTGCGCAAAAGCGCACTTGTAGATATTTTGTTGAAAACACAATTCCTAGCCCAAATGGGCATTTGAAAAAACCCTGGACGAAGAAAACACTGTTGATTTTGTTTACGTTTCTTCCCCACCAACCCCGCCTTTTCACAGGTATTCGAAAGAAACTTTTCAGTTTTCAAATCCATTTGGGTTTAGGAAATTAAGGAAAAAAAATAGCTGTGTTTTCCCGTCTTTTAAAAAGAAACTTTCCCAAAAACTCTTCCCTACCTTCTCAAATTTTTTTATCTTTCAAACATGGGGCGAAATGCAGGGGGAAGCGGAAAAAGGGGGGGAGACATGGGGGTAGAGGACGAGAGAAGGGGCTCCTTCCCGTGCTGGGACAACACACAACCCGCAGATCCTTTTCAGGACCCTCGGGGCCCGTCATTTCGGGTCAGGGCCCTGTGAAAACTCATAACAACAGCGCCCAATCGTTTTTTCAGTGGTTAATGAACCCGCATCCGCAGTCTTACCCCTCGTCCTCCAGTCACAGCCCCAAATTCGTCATCAGCATCATCAGCACCGCCAAAATGAAAACGAAGCACCCAAATTTTTAACTTGTTACCCACCCCTGTGGATAATCCATTTTTTTTAAACCTCTTTGATGAAAAAAATGCAGTTGGGGCAAAGGCATTTTCCCAAACCAAGAAGCCAAAGAGGGTGATTTTTTCTGCTCTGACCCCAGTTACGTGCCATCAAGAGGAGAACGAAGCCTCAATCGGGAAAAAACCCGGGGGGTCGGCAACGCTTTGCAGTGCCTCTTTCTTTTAGCCCGCAGTCCTGGATCAAATGTCAGGGCACCAAGTCACCGTGCTGATGATGATGATGACAAAATTTCGGAACCAACAGGTCTTTTCACAGAATTTCTTGCGAGCGCTTTATCACTGGGCAGGAGGAAACGATGGGGGGTTTGTGTCATAGGCCCCCTCAAAAAGGGGGAAGGGGGTCCCCAGAATCTGCTGATATGATTCCCCCAGCCACGGTCAGGAAACCCCGCTCCTCGCTTATCGCTGTCAAAAAGGTCCCCGGACCTCTCAACCTGGGCCTTCTTTGACAAGCCTCTGATTTACCCAGCGATGTCATATCCGCCTTTGCCAAACCATCAGTAGAGGCAAAATCTTTGGTGTTTAACCACCACCAACATTCTAGCACATGCAGCGAATGCATGAGTTCAAAAAGGGGGCAACACTTGGCCAAAAAATGGCCACACCGATCCCCGGGGTTCCAATCACTGTCACACCCTCTGTCTCCATCTCCCCCCCCCCCCCCCCCCCCCCCCCCAAAAATTGCCCCCCCCACGCCCCGTCTCAAGATATGATCAGGATCAGCCTCCGTTCAGCCTCCACCTCGCCCAGCCCACCGCCACCAAACCCATCCTCCCCTTCTCCTTCCACCATTTAGACCTGCACTCCGTACAGAAGCCAGTCTAGCAGCCAGCCTTCTGTCTTCCGGGTTTGAGAGCAGAAGAAACACTTTAACCCAAACCATCCCAAAACCAAAAGCCTGAATTTCGGCATTGCCAGGTTTTGGCCTTGCAAATGTTGCCTTTCCGTCTGGTGGACACAGATGGGTTCCACCACGTCATGGCCCTTGCCTGCCCCCAATACCAGATGCCAAGCAGGCATTTCTTTGCCAGAAAAGCCATCCCTGCCCTGGCCAGCCACGTGCCATCTAAAATTTCAAGTGCGTTGTCTTCATCTGTGTCCGGAAAAGTCCATCTGACCACCGACACATGGACTATTAAGCACGGCCAAGGCCGCTTTATCTCTGTGACAGCTCACTGGGTGAGCTGGGTAGATGTCTCTGGTGGTGACGGTGGCTCTCAGGCTCGGCGCACGCTCTTCAAAACCGCAGGGATGGTGCAGGGTTCTTTCCCCCAAGGTCCTCTGGTGGCATCACGGGCCCAGAGAAACCAGGCCGTGTTGAAATTAATCTGTCTTGGAGACCGTCCACACACAGGTCAGGAGCTGTGGACGGCTCTCTGCAACGAGACCGAGCGCTGGCTGGGTGACAAGAACCTTGTGCCAGGCAAGGTGGTGTGCGATAACGGTCGAAATCTGCTGGCCGCCCTTAAGATCGGTAGACTTGAGCACATCCCTTATCTGCAAATGTCATGAACCTTGTCGTCCAGAAATTTCTAAAGCGCTACCCGGGTCTGGACTGCCTGCTGAGGAAGGCTCGAGGTCTGAGTTCGCACTTCCGCCGTTCGCACCCTGCTTCGTCCCGCCTGGCTGCGTTGCAGCGTCAGCTCGGCCTCCCCGTCAACCGTCTCATTGTTGACGTGGCAACACGCTGGAATTCCACCCTCCACATGCTCCAGCGATTGTGGCAGCAGCGCAATGCCATTGCGCAGTACAAAGTGACACATGCCCTGACAAGCAGCGGTGCGGACCTCAGGGTGTTGAGCCACCGAGAGTGGAGGCAGGTGAAAGAGCTCTGCACCATCCTTGCCAGTTTTGAAGAAGCCACCAAAATGGTCAGTGCGGACAATGCCTTTGTCAGCATGAGCATTGTGGGGATCTTAGTTCTGGAACGCAAGTTTGACACTCTGAAACATCAGGTCCCGCCAGCGACGGAGGATGAGACGGACACAGATGCGGACACGGAGCCTTTCTCTCCGTCGAATCCACAAGGCCCGACAGTTTCACAATTTCATCGGTCTTCATTAGGCAGTGTTTTGGGGTCCAGGGCTAGTGCAAGGCGGTGCATCAGCTCTCAGGGTACATCTTCTGAGGCAAGTCAGGGCTATGTTAAAGCTGTGCCGGAGGAAGCGGAGGAGGAGGAGGAAGAGGAGGTATTCCTGGACACCGACGTTACCGACGTCCCTGCCTTGGGAAGAAGTTGGTGCGAATTTGAGGCGGAGGAGGAAGATGAGGAAGATCAGTTTGATAGTGCCCCTCGACCAAGAGGCTTGGGAAATCAAGGCTGCATCTCTAACATGAGTGCTTGGATTATCAATTTCCTCAAACATGATACTCGCATTAAGGCCATCAAAATAAACAACAGTTACTGGGTGGCCACCCTCCTCGATCCCCGGTACAAAACCAAACTCAGCACTTTCCTTCCACCCACCCAAATAGAGAGTAAAATGCAGGAAATGGAGACCTTGCTGATTGATCAACTGGAGACAATCTGTTTCGTCTTGCTTCACGTTCTTCAAATGTCACGTGGAACAACATCATCGACATGACAGCAGTAAGATGCCAAGTAGCCGTAGCGGCAGCAGCAGCAAGGTGGCAAAAGCCTAATGGGTGACCTCTGGTAATCTTTATTTACCACCTCACCAATGCATGTAATGCAGGGCACACATACAACACACAGAGACCAGTTTAAGATCATGGTGCACGACTATCTGCATCTCAACACCGATGTTTTTGGATGTGTTCCGGACCCAATCGACTTCTGGGTATCCAAAATGGATGAATGGCCCGAGCTCGCTCGCCACGCCATAGAGGTGTTGTCCTGCCCAGCAGCCAGCGTCATATCTGAGCGGACCCACTATTCGTATGCACCCGCAAAGAAATTAATCATAATCAAATGCTTAATCAAAACGTATAACTTTATTCTGAAGCGACCAATTTAGACATAAACGTTTTCGGTCCAATTTAGACCTTCATCAGATGTGTCGCCGCTTGCATCTTCAATCCTACTGAGCTGCGGCCAGTGTACCTGCTTTCAATAACCCGCCGGTCCTATTTTTGTACACAATAAGAGCGACACATCTGATGAAGGTCTAAATTGGACCGAAAATGTTTATGTCTAAATTGGTCGCTTCAGAATAAATGTATACGTTTTGATTAAGCATTTGATTATGATTAATTTCTTTGTGGGTGCATACAAATAGTGGATTTGGTTATTTATGTACATGCCCAGCAATTGTAAACAATATAAACAGAAGGTGCCAAGCAACTGATATTATATCTGAGCGGACCTTCAGCACAGCTGGAGGAGTCATTACAGACAAACGCATCTGGCTTTCCACAGATAATGTGGATCGTTTGACTTCATCAAGATGAATCAGACATGGATCTCTGATGATGTTTGTGGCCCAATTGCCGAGGTCACCGATTATTTTCCGGTCTACTTCACATTCCTCTTCAAACAGAAATGGTCCCTCTTGAAAACTTTTTTTTTAAATGATCATTTCCTTACTGCAATTTTTTTTCCAGTTCCCAAAAGTTAATTTTGCTGGTTTTTTCTGTGAGGGGACTGAAAAGACAGCA
>JAODAL010036679.1:0-41370 GCA_025379985.1 Phyllomedusa bahiana | reverse complement strand
GAAATTGGTTCTAATGGCATTTTTCCCTCAAAATTTTAAAAACAGTGGCGAGAATCTTTTATAATTTTTTGGGTCATGCTGCTTTGAAATGCACAATCTACGGGCCATTTATAAAGAAATTTTTTTCTAACAGACATTTGTTCTTCACAATTGCCCAAAAAGTGGCTCAAGGGTCATGCTTTAATTTTTGGGGGGCATTTTGCTTTGAAATGCAGCTATACTAAAGGCCCATTAAAAAAAATGTTGTTTCAAACAGACATTTGTTTTCATAATTGCAAAGGGCTCAAGGTGATGGTGCTGCAAAAAAGGAAATAGGTGGGACACTGAAAATGGACACAAATTTGAAAAATATTTGTTTTGAAAGACTTTAACTTTCAAATAAATCCCTGTATTGAGACAACCCATTTAATACAATTAAAAAAAGAAACAAAACATGTGGGTTTCTATCCAATTTTAAAAATGGTTTTTAAATTTAAACTACTAAAAAATTTGATGTAAAAAAATCTGGAAAAAAAAATTCCTCTGAATTGACAAGGGAGGTACAGGAAAATTTGACCAATTAGGTTATTCAAGGACATGGGATGGGCACACAGGAACAAAGTCAAGAGACAAATTTTCCTCCACACTTAGTAAAATGAGAAAAAGATCCCAAAGGAAAAAAGGCACCTGGGTGTAACAGGAGCGTTAACCACAGTATTTTCCAATTAAGCTCAAATTTCCGCACCAAAAAGGGGGGGAAGCGCTACCCAGGTCTTGACTGTGAAATGAGGAAGCTGGAGTTCTCACACTTCCCTTCCCACCGCTTCAGCACGACTTTGTTGCTCTTCATCAGGGCTTTTTAACCGTGGTTAATAGATACGGGCGCCAGCCTGGGGTCTCACCCCACCCACGTAAAAATCCCCCTGGGGCATGCGTGGCACAGAAGGTAAGTCAATGTCCATTAACAAAATGGTGGTTGAAAAAACCCCTTTTTTCCCGCCTTTTTAAAACTGGGGGCAAAAGGTTTAATGGTCATACTGCGGTCCGGAAGGTATATCAAGTCCCGTGAAACAAAATGGTGGGTTTAAAGACTCCTTTTTTCTGGGACTTTTTTAATCTGGGGGGCAAGGTTTAAAGGTCATTCTGGGTACAGACAGATAAGTTAGTGTCCAGTGAAACTAAAATGGTGGTTCAAAGACTCCTTTTCCCCCCACTTTTTAATCTGGGGGCAACAGGGTTTTAAAGGGCATAAAGCGGGCCAGGACATTTTTGCAATGTCCATTCAAAATAAAATGGGGTTGAAAGACTCCTTTTTTCCCCGGGACTTTTTAAACTGGAGGTCAGCAGGGGTTTTAAGGGGCATACTGCGGTCCAGGACAGGGTTTCAATGGGGCCATTCAACTAAAAGGTGGTTGAAAAAACTCCTTTTTTTTGGCCTTTTAAAAAGTGGGGGTCATGCGGTTGGGTCCATTTGCGTTCCAGGACGGATTTCTGTCCAGTTCAAGTAAAATGATGGTTTAACTCATACTGCCTCTGGGACTTTTTTTAAATTTTTGGGGGAGCATTTAAGGGTCATGCTGTGGTACAAACAGGGATAGGAATTGGGTTTACTTTTTTTCGTGGCTTTTATAGCCTAGGTTTTTCCTAAAGTAGACGATCCTTTTTTAGTTGTGGGGTGTTAAATCCACTTCTCCCCCTTTTGGGTTTAAGAATAAGGGGTTTGTTGCTCTCCCATAATTTTAAAATGGTCTCGCTCAAGACGCTCATATCGAAAAACCTTATCGAGGTGGCCGACTTTCGACTAGTCGATGTCGATCCCAATGAAATCGCTCAACAAGTTGGGAGCCCAAAAGGAAACCTGCTGATCAAAATCCACTGATTCTGCCTTGAAAAAGGGATTGGGAGGGGTGGGGGGGGGAAAGGGGCCCCCTTTGGAAAGGCGGGTCGTGATATGAAGAAAAAAATTTGCACTTATTTGGTTTTGTCGGATTTTTCTTTGTATGCCCCCCATTTTGGGGAACGTGCGATTTGAAAACTGCAACAGGGCTGTAAGAAGTTGGATATTAAAATATAAAGCTTAAGTGAAGGAGGTTTTTTGATGTTTTTTTCTTTTTCCCTCCTGTTCTCCTTTTCTTTACAGTATGATAGTATGAGCTGCTTCTAAATAAAGCAAAAAAGGGATTTTTTTTCCGGGATTGTAAAACAGTCTCACATGCAGGTAAAGTCCAGGGAGAGTTAGGAGCACTGGATAGTTCAGGGTCCAGTGCACTGAAGAAAAAGTGCTTTTCGGGGTGGGGTATGGGGTTCGGGAAAACCTATAAAGCCCGGGGCTTAGATGGTGAGATTTAAATGTAATGCTGCAGAGAATTAGCAAAAAAGTCCTGACAGGGGAGGGTGCGGGACATTTCAGGTTTATATACCGAGACAGCACTCAAAACCCAAAAATAGCCAAAAAAAAGATTCCTGTTTACCATGCTTCCCCAAAAATAGAGGGCCATGCACGAAACAGCAAGTAGTTATATACGGGTGTTTGGGGGGGCAGAAAAAGGTTTAAAAAAAACTCAGATGAGGTTGTAGCTTCAGAGGGGGATATTGCAGCATATCACAGGAAAGTTTGGGAAAGGAGGAATGCTGGCACTGCAGGGTTACACTTACAAGAGCACAGCACTGCTGATTTGAATAACTCACAAAAAAAATTTTCCTAGCACCAGTGCTTTCCAAAGGGGGGCAGATAAAATTTATATAAAGCAGGGCAATGCTGCAGTACTTTGTAGCATTTTTCAGTGGGCCCCAGCAGGGCCCGGGGAAAAGGGGAGCTGTTACAAGCTTACCTTAGTAAAGTGAGGTTCCCAAGTGGGATTTTGCTTCACTCCAGGCCCTTGAAAATACATGTCAAGCAGACAAGAAAACCTCTTTGGCTCAGATCTTTTGAAATGCCTTTTGACCCCAAACCATTGTGTCAACAAAGAGCTCTTTAGAATATGGATTAACGGGTGGGCGTATATTGGGGGTTTTGCATTCGGCCGTTTTTTCTTTAGGTTGGGCTGAGATGATAACATTTGTGGCCATGATGAGAGGAAGAGGGGGTAAAACTGCTGGTGCAGATTGTGTTAAAAATAAAACAGTCGTCACTCTTCATTATGAGTCTCCAGGGAACCCAGCAAGCGATGAAGGGCCCGGGGGCCCCCTTACCGATGATTTGCTCGCTTTGTAAAGGATGTTTGGGGCCGTACCCAGTCCCTTTTACCCTCTCCCTTTCCGCTGCAAAAGCAAATATTAAAAATTAAAGATTTGGTAACAGTTCTTATGCAAAAAATGTTCCCCCCCAAAAAAAGAAAAATTAAGTTATGGGGACCAATAAAAATTTGACCCAAAAACCACTGTTTTACAAAATTCCTTATAAGGGGGTAACTAATGATGTTTATTTAATACTTACCCCCCAAAACTGCTAAAATGAACTTTTTGGATGCTCAATAAAAATTTTCACCAAAACAACCCTGTTTAAATTTGGGCTTCTTTCTATAGAAGATTTTTCTAACAAGTCTTTTCAAAAGCTTACCTCCAAAACATAAAAGAACTTTTGGGGCGCCAAAAAAAATTTTTTTCCAAACAAACACGTTCGAAATAGATTTCTTTCTATAGGAGGTTTGCTAATGGTGTCTTATACAATTGCTGTTACCCCAAAACTGCTAAAAGGAACTTCTAGGCGCTCAATAAAATGTTCACCAAGCAACCACTGCTGTAAATGGACTTCTTTCTATAGGAGATTTGCTAACAATGTTTTATGCAATAGCTGTACCCCCAAAACTGCTAAAATGAACTTTTGGGCGCTCAATAAAATTTCGACCAAGCAACCATTGTTTGAAATAGATTTCTTTCTATAGATTTGCTAACAATGTCTTATGCAATAGCTGTACCCCCAAAACTGCTAAAATGAACTTTTGGGTGCTCAATAAAATTTTGATCAAGCAACCACTGTTTGAAATAGATTTCTTTGTATAGGAGATTTGGTAATGGTGTCTTATGTAATAGCTGTACCCCCAAAACTGCTGAAATGAAATTTTGGGCAATCAATAAAATTGTCACCAAGCAACCACTGTTTGAAATAGATTTCTTTCTATAGGAGATTTGGTAATGGTGTCTTATGTAATAGCTGTACCCCCAAAACTGCTGAAATTAATTTTTGGGCAATCAATAAAATTGTCAGCAAGCAACCACTGTTTGAAATAGATTTCTTTCTATAGGAGATTTGCTAACGGTGTTTTATGCAATATCTGTACCCCCAAAACTGCTAAAATTAACTTTTGGGCGCTCAATAAAATTTTGACCAAGAAATCAGTGTTTGAAATAGATTTCTTTCTATGGGAGATTTGCTAACGGTGTCTTATGCAATAGCTGTAGCTCCAAAACTGCTAAAATGAACTTTTGGGCGCTCAATAAAATTGTTAGTAAGCAACCTCTGTTTGAAATAGATTTATTTCTATAGGAGATTTGCTAACGGTGACTCCAACGCAATAGTGATATCAATTGTGATATCAATAGTGATATCAATATTACTACCGTAATATTGTGAACTTTTGTTATATAACTTATATATAATAAGTCACTATATTATAGTGATCTTATAGTGATATATATAACTTATATAACTTTTATATAACTTTTCTTCAATCAGAATAAAGATGAGAAAGATGCAGCCAGCAATACAATAACTTCCTTGTCACGGATCGCGCCGCGGCCCGTGCCTTGGACCGCGGTCGTGTCCGTGCCCCTGTGTCTGGGTCCGCTATGGCTCCCTGTGCGGGGCTTACAGCGGCAGTGTCAGTTTGCTCTGCACCTGCTTCTGCTCAGCGCTACTCACCTGGTCCTGCTTCCACACGTGTCTGTCCTCTGTGGCTTCCCCAGCGTGTGTGCGCACCCCATAGGGCGCGCGCGCGCCAGCCTGTGGACATTTATGCACACAGTGCTCCTGCTTCCTGCCTGTAAACTCTGACCCTTTCCTTCATAAGGAACTTCCTCCCTGGACTCAGGGTCAGTTCGTTAGACCTCTGCTGCTAAACTCCTGCTGTGTTAACCCCTTAGTTTCCACTGTGTCTGTTGAAGCTCTGCCTTAACCCCACGCTGTCCGGTGCACCCGTTGCACTGCTGTCTCCTGACGTACTTTCCTCCAGTTTTCTCACTGCTGATTCCTGCTGCTGTATTATTCTGTTATCACCCTGGTACTGTGCATTCGTTCTACAGCTACAGCATCCGTTAATCCACCACCTGTCATGCACTTCGGCTACCCACCGCTTGCACTCACCATCTGCGCCCGCGGTGGGCCCTGAGGATCCCCTCTACCAGGACGTTTTCTGGCTTTGCGGCCAGTAAACGTGACATTCCTAACTATTACTGTTTATGATTCCCTAAGCTTGCTGTACACCCTCTTAACTAATCTAAATAGCAGCTTTTCCTGTGTAAAATCGCTGAGAAATAGTGTGCCTGCATGCATGCAAGCAAGCAGACAGAGCAGTCCGTTCAGTACAGAGAGTGACCTTGAAATGGCGTTCACAAAGGAATACAGTGAAATACATATAACAGGGTCATGTGATTTTAGCAGCAAATGAAAACCCTGCATGCTCAGCAATGACGTTTTTGACACTCCTCTGTGCTCTGCACTGATTGGATGGCCGGCAAAAGTGCAGGAAGCAACTAAAAATGAAACTAAAAATGCTGCGTCAAATGCGCATGGTGAACAAGAACTTTATTCGAATGAACTGTTAAAAGCTCGGTTCAGTTCGTGTTCTAAAAAAATCTAGAATTTGGACTCGAACTTAAGTTTTCTGGAATTACTTGATCAACACTACTTATGTTTCAGCTTGTTAGTGCTTAGACCATATGCCACACATTGCATCATCCCAGAAAGAATCCTCTTCTAAAGATAATGCACAAGAAAGTCCTCAAACAATTTGCTGAAGACTAAGGACATGTATTACTGATATCATGTCCTGTGGTCTGATGAGACCAAGATAAACTTATTTGGTTCTTATGGTGTTAAGCATGTGTGGGGGCAAGAAAGCAGGTGAGGAGCAAAAAAAGACAAGTGTTTCTTGCCTGCAGTCAAGCAGGGTGTTTGGAGTGTCATGGTTTAGGGCTGCATGAGTTCTGCAGGCTGTGAAGAGCTACAGTTCATGGAGGACACTATGAAAGCCAACATGTGGAGGAGCACAAAGTCGCTAACATCCACCAGCTCTGTGATGTTGTCATGGAGAAGCGGAAGGGGATTCCAGTGGCTGCAACCTGTGAACTCTATGCCTAAGAGAGTTAAGGCAGTGCTAGAAAATAATGGTGGCCACACAAAATATTGATACTTTGGGCACAATTTGCCCATTTTCACTAAGGGGTGAACTCACTTTTGCTTAGCGGTTTAGACATTAATGGCTGTATGTTGAATTATTTTGAAGGCATATCAAATTTACACTTATACAAACTGCACACTGATTACTTTACATTGAGAAAAAAGTGTCATATCTTCAGTGTTGTCCCATTAAAAGATATAATACAATCTTTACAAAAATGTGAGGGGTGTACTGACTTTTGTGAGATACTGTAGCAATACAGTAGTATCACAGGAGCAACATTGAGGCCCATGAATTGCTGTAAGTTGCTACGAATCTGAATACCTAGATAACAAAACCTATCTGAGATAACAAGCTGACACCTCACTGAAATGTCCTCCACCATGACATTGTCTTCCAATTGCCCAATTGATTCTTAAGTGTCGAGGGAGGCCTGAGGATTCGGCAAATAGACTAACAAATCATCCACATAAAGCAATATTTTGTCACCCCCATGATACCAGCCCTCTTAATCGACGGATTATCATTTATTAAGGCAGACAACAATGAATGTAGGGGGCATTCTTGCTTTGTACCCCTACCAAGAAAAAAGGGCAAATAAATATATCCAATAACTCCAACTCTATCTATCGCCTTCAGATATAAGATTGAAATAATTTGCAGGAATGCAAGTGCTGTAAGACCGCCTACATGAATTACCATTCTACAGGGTCAAAGGCCTTTACCTTGTGGAGGGAGACTATCACTCTGTCCAACATTATCGTGTTTAAGCTACAGATTTGTGTACAGCCTCCTTAGATTTATATCTGTAGTCTTCCGTGATCCACCCTAATGACAGATACAATTATGGAGCTGAGGCGCATTGCCAGAACCTTGGATAGTATCTTGACATCCAATTTATAAGTGATATTGGATGGTACGAACTACAAGCATCTGAAAGTTCACCTGGCTAATGGATAACCATTATAGTTGCTTTGTAGCGAGAGGGTGGCAGTGTCAAAATGATAAATCAGGTGTGGAAATTATCTTTTGTTCCACCCCTTTAACCAATTGAATGTCTCCTCCAAATTATATTATTATTACAGCTGTCGACAGCTGTAGCTCGAGAAATACGACCCACACCTTCCGTTTGGGACATAAATCTGCTTTATTAACAGGAAGTAACAGTTTGATATCTCCCTCGTATTAAGAATCACATGATCATTCTATCATTGGCTAATTGGCTGTTGCTGAAACCTCATAGTCTCCTGTATCTACATAAGGTTGCTAGGCATTATTTGATAAGAGACATTCAGAGAGAGAAATTTCTTTGGTTTCTTGATAAAAGTTCTCGCTGAAGCAGACAGTGCATCCGTTCAAGTAACGCTGTGTGAAAGATATCTGATACTTCGATAAGGATGTGTAGTAGTAAAAGCAGTTTAAACAAACCATCTGATGAGCTTAATAAGAATGTAATGATGAAACAGACTTTGATGTTTTTTCTTAAATTACCAACTTGACAGTCCCCCTTAAAAACCTCAGAATCTGTTCTAACGCTCCCCACTAGAGTGTTAATGATGATTGATGCTCTTCCCTAAACTGAGCAAGAATGGGTAAAGGTCACTCTCCTTAGACAGCAGGGTGAACAGGTGGAGCGGGTGTTGAACCCACTGAACCACTGCCAGGCCTGCTCCAAGGGGCGTAACCAAGCAACCGCCGGCCTCCTCGCACAACCTTTGATGGTAAGGATGACTGTTGACCAACGACCGCCAGGTGCCACCTCACGGCAGTCCCAGGCAGAGGCAATCTATGGATTGTTTACAATCTCATAACCCTCAATGATTCTGGAAAGTCATGATGGAGGTGGCGCTTAATTGTTCAGCTATACCTTGTAAGGCATCTCAGGTGTAATTATCAAACCTCTGTTGATTATAATAGATGTAATTTACCCAGTCCACACTTTTGTTGATTGTTATTTGGGGCGTAAGTGATTCAAACCCTGCTTTGACCTGATCCCTAGCTTTGAATTCATCAGGCACCCCCCTTGGTTGGCCCTCTTGCATTTTTACACACATCCAGACTAGACAAACATATGAAAGGATAAGGGAAAAGTTCATAATGACTTATTGGTCGCAGTCACTTTCTTGCAGTGTGAAGCATGAACCCAGGTGGGTCTTCCTTCAAGTTTCATTGAGGTTGGGGACACCAGGAGTACTTGGTATGGTCAAATCTGGGCTCCAGAGAATCTCTGACGTGTTTCTGCACCCACAAAAAGTCACCAGGTTGTAGCTTTGATCAGAGTCTGGATCTGGAATGGAGGAGAACACTATGTCATGGATTAGTTTCAATTCATTACATAGATTTATAACATATTTTACAAGGCTATCATTCCCTGCACTCAACTGCTGTGGATGGTACCTCCCTAATCTGGATGGGCCTGAGAATAATATCTCATAAGGAGTGAGACCAGTGGGGATGCCTAGGGGTATTTCTGACAGAATAGAGTGCAGTGGGTAGGATCTCGGGTCAGGGAAGAGATGTTTCTTTGCTAGCTTTCAGAATCTTGTTCTTCAGAGTGGCGTTCATTCTTTCCACTTTTCCACTGGATTCGGGATGGTAGGGAGTGTGCAGGCCGAGGTCAGCTCCTACTAGTTTCCAAATGTCTCTGGTTACTTCTGCAGTGAAGGCAGGTCCTTGCCTTGGTCAGATTTAATAACCTCAGGGATCCCAGTTCTGGCAGTCATGTTCGTAACTGGGTAGGCTTCAGGCCATCCTGAGAACATACACTCACCGGCCACTTTATTAGGTACACCATGCTAGTAACGGGTTGGACCCCCTTTTGCCTTCAGAACTGCCTCAATTCTTCGTGGCATAGATTCCACAAGGTGTTGCAACGATGCTCAATTGGTACCAAGGGGCCCAAAGAGTGGCAAGAAAATATTCCCCACATCATGACACCACCACCACCAGCCTGAACCGTTGATACAAGGCAGGATGGATCCATGCTTTTATGTTGTTGACGCCAAATTCTGACCCTACCATCCGAATGTCGCAGCAGAAATCGAGACTCATCAGACCAGGCAACGTTTTTTTCCCAAACTTCTACTGTCCAATTTCGATGAGCTTGGGCAAATTGGAGCCTCAGTTTCCTGTTCTTAGCTGAAAGGAGTGGCACCCGGTGTGGTCTTCTGCTGCTGTAGCCCATCTGCCTCAAAGTTCGCCGTACTGTGCGTTCAGAGATGCTCTTCTGCCCCACCTTGGTTGTAACGGGTGGCTATTTGAGTCACTGTTGCCTTTCTATCAGCTCGAAGAACCAGTCTGCCCATTCTCCTTTGACCTCTGGCATCAACAAGGCATTTCCGCCCACAGGACTGCCGCTCACTGGATGTTTTTTCTTTTTCGGACCATTCTCTGTAAACCCTAGAGATGGTTGTGCGTGAAATCCCAGGAGATCAGCAGTTTCTGAATACTCAGACCAGCCCTTCTGGCACCAACAACCATGCCACGTTCAAAGGCACTCAAATCACCTTTCTTCCCCATACTGATGCTCGGTTTGAACTGCAGGAGATTGTCTTGACCATGTTTTACATGCCTAAATGCACTGAGTTGCCGCCATGTGATTGGCTGATTAGAAATTAAGTGTTAACGAGCAGTTGGACAGGTGTACCTAATAAAGTGGCCGGTGAGTGTACACACCACTACTAGAACATACTAATACTTTCCACATTGGGTAATTCAATGTGTTCAATCTGGATCCGCTGGAGAGGATATAGTGGTTAAGCCAAATGCTTCCTTGGTGTTGGCATCAGTCCTCCTGGGTTACAAATATTGCATATTTCACAACTTATAGCATAGCTACTGTAATAATGATCCCGGGTGCTAGGTTATCTTTTTGGGTTGAGAAATTCTTTTTAGTACTTGTGGGTAGTCCCAGAGCCCTTGACTACAGTGGATTTAATTGCCCTTGGTAAAAAGTCTATTTTCTTTCCTCTAGAATCCATTTTGGGTGTATCTCTGTTTCCCCAATTCCCCCCAACTTTTCCTTTTCCCTTTGGGGCTTATTCGATTTTGAAATTGCCCCAAAAAGGGTTTAAAACACCTGGATTCAATGATCATGCCCTTTGGGTTTTTCTTCTTTTTCTCCCCTTTTTCTTTCCTTTTCTTTCTTTCACCTTCTTTCCTTTTCCACCTTCTCCCTTCTTTCTTCTCCCCTTCCTTTCTTTCTTCTCACTTCTCCTTTTTTCTTCTACTTCTCCTTCTTTTTTTCTTTACTTGGTCAGACATAAAAACCCCCTCCGCTTCCCCTTGAATCTCTGGGAAGAGGTGCGGCCTTTGCAGCCAAAAACTGCTCTGTAGTGCCTTCACTTCCCCTGTCTTATTTTCCTGGGCTTTAGTCTTCAAAAGGGCCCTTGAGCTGGCAATTGGAGGCATGATCGAGTCTGAAAGGCTCTTGTTCTCATGGGGGTTCCACTAGCGTCTGGAAAAATAGCAGGCCCACTCCCGGCCCAAAATATGGACTATTTCCCTACACGTAGGCTGAGCGGGGGTATTGTCATGGTTTTTCTCTTTGGCGAGTTACGAGCTTCCTTACAGGCCAAGTTACCTTTTGGGTGACTTCTCGAAAGGTAAAAAGCAGCCTTCACGGTTTCTTGAAGGAACCACAGCAAAACCTGTAGGAAACGTTTTTGATCCCGATATCTGGTTTTCTGTGAAAAAAGCATAGTCTGGGTTCTCCCAATTTGGGTTAAACATAGGAAGATGGGGGGTTTCAGCCCCCATTTTTCAAAACAGTCATAAGAAGTTCCCCCGCGGGATTGGTCTTATCAGGGGGTAGAGATTTCTCTTCTCCCTTGAGAGAGGGAAACGGTGGCTGGGTTTGGGGTAGTTAAATCTCTTCAAGGGACATTTTTCAGGCATCAGTAATGGGGAAATTTTAACGAGGTGGCAGTTTATGGATGAGGTTGCGCGACTGTTTCAGGGTCCCTTGTGATATGAGGAGCCCAAAACATTGACCGATGGCCTAAAAAAATTTTTAAGTTTTTCAAGAACTTGTGCAGAAAAGAAGCTCTGAGGGAAAATGGGACATCCGGCAACAGGATCTAACTTGCAAGAATAGTATCCAAGAGGTCTCATATGCTCTCCATGTTTTTGTGTCAAGACTTCGGAAGCGTGGCCATAGTCTTCAAATAGGAAGAGGTTGAAAGGCTGTGAGTATTCCGGGATTCCCAGAGCCAGACCTTGTAGGATAAGTTTTTCCAGGGTTTGAAAATACTCTTGTGCCTCAAGTGAGAGTTCATTGGTGTAATTAATGTCCATGAAAGAATCATGTAAAACTTGCATAAGACTGGAGGCATTGGGTATCCATTGATGACAGTTAGTGACGAGGCCTAGAAATCCTTGACGTTGTTTTTGATTGGTTGGTGAAGAAATGAGCATCACAGCTTTTTTCCAATCATCAGTAAGGTGTTTGATCTCCTGTGATATGCAATGTCCGAGGAATACAACTTTCTTAGAACACCATTGGAGCTTGGACTGTGAGACTTTGCAGTTGATGGATGCCAAATGTTGAAAAAGACTCAAAGAGCTTGATTGACAAGTTGGAAAATCAGGTGCCCACAAGAGAATATCATACACGTACTGCAGGATTCGGACTTCAGGGTGCCTACCATTGGTAGGGGACAGTTCTTGTGCATTGGGAAACTGAAGAAGACATTGCAGAAATCATAGATTGCGAAGTAGATGGCTGAAGAAGGCACTTGGCTGAGAAGGACATGAGCGCTGGGGACCGCAGGGGTATTTTGGAGGTTCACCAGGGATACCTTCCTTGCGAACATGGAACTGAGGTGTATTTGCAGGAGAAATGTCGTGGATAAGTACCCCATTATCCAGGAATGTTCTGCTTTGTGACTCCACAGATTGTTCTTGATCATGCTTAAAGGGATATTGAGGCAAGTGCGGCGGGGTAGCACCCTCTTTCAAGAAGACATGTACAGGTGAGACTGGAAGGATGCCAACATCATCAGGACCTTTAGACCAAACTTCAGGAGATACTTGTGTCAAAAGTTCAGGAGGTATTGCTTGATGTGGATAAAATATGAGAAGCGCAGGGAAAAGCTTGTTTGAGCTTCATGTGAAATTGGGGTATTGCAGTCCAAATACATTCCAGAAGAATCATATCTGATAGTAGCATTCATCATTTGCAGAAGACCAGCTTCAAGCAGATTAGTTGGGTAAGTAGGAGAGCTAAGTAGTCTAGACAGGAGTCCATGATGTCCAATAGGCACAGGGTAGGTAAAGCGAGTCTGGGTTGGTCATCCATCCATCCACTCCTACTCATGGAATGTAATCAGGAGCAAGTATGACGTCCGGTGGAATGTCAGAAGTTTTCAGAACCGATCTGGCTGCACCTGTGTCTACAAGGAAAGGAAGTTGGTGGCCATTAATTTGAAGATTGACGGTCAACACGGGTACAGAATGCCTAACAGTGGTGTTCTCTGAAGCATTTAAAAAATGGTGGACATAGGTTTGCCGGAATCCTATGGATGAGGATGATAGGAGGTGTTTTGAGGTTGAAAAGGCAGATAAGACGCATCTTGAGGATATGCTTGTTGGTACTGATTATGGTTAAGATTGGTAAATTGAGGTCCAATGAATGGATTATTATTGTAGGACTGAGGTCTGCGTTGAGTTTGTTGATTGAATCTTGATGGTTGAGGACCAAAAACCTGATACTGAGGTTGAAATTGATTATATGCTTGAGGGTATTGTGGTAGTTGCTGTCCATTGGTAGCAAGATTCCTTTTGTCGTCACGAGCTTTAGCGCGGCACTGCCTCATGATATGTCCGGATCGGTTGCAGTAAAAACAAGTTTTCTGAGTTCGACCTTGTCCGCCAGGGTGTGCGCTCTGGACAGGTCACGAACCGTTATCTCGATAGGAGCCTGTAGGTTGATGCCCAGGGAAAAATTGCATTGGTTGATTGTAGAGTATGGTGTCTGGCTGAGCTATAGAGCCTGTGGGAGCTCTTGAAATAGGGTCACCTTAGAAACCTTATTTAACTAGAAGTCTTGCAACCAAAATGGGGGAACTTGAGGCGCTTGTTGTAGAGGAGCTGATTGATGTGGTAGGTATTGCTGAAACATGGCTGGACTCCTCGCATGATTGGGAAGTCAACCTTCAAGGTTTTAATCTATTTAGGAAAGACAGAGCGAACAGGAAAGGAGGAGGAGTGTGTCTGTATGTAAGGAGTAATATGAAGGCAAATGTGAAAGAGGTGATACAGGGCAGAGTGGCTAATGATGTGGAAACATTGTGGGTGGAAATACAAAGGGAGAATAATGCAGAAAATATAATTTTTGGTGTAATTTATAGACCCCCGAACATCACTGAGGAGATAGAAGAACAGATGCATAATCAAATGGTGCGGGCAGCACAGGCAGGTACATTGGTAATAATGGGTGACTTTAATTTCCCAGGCATTGACTGGGGTTACGGTTCTGCATCAACTGAAAAGGGAAGGAAATTCCTCAATTTGTTAGAGGATAATTTTATGGGGCAGTTTGTGAAGGAACCCACTATAAGTGATGCTCTGTTGGATCTGGTCATTTCTAACAAAGCAGAACTAGTCGGAGCGGTCACGGTTTCTGAAAATCTTGGTAACAGTGACCACAATATAATTAATTTTAGCGTAAACTGGAAAAAAGAAAAACAGAGAGGGAAGGCAAAAACATTTAATTTTAAAAGGGCCAAATTTTCCTTATTGAGGGATGCAATACAGGACCTAGATTGGGAGCAGCTATTAGCAAATAGTGATATAGAAGCCAAGTGGGGGAGCTTTAAATATACTTTGGGGAAATTTATTGCAATGTATATTCCTATGGGTAACAAGTATAGGCGACTAAAATTAAAAACCAACATGGCTTCTACCTTCTGTTAAGAGGGCAATAAACAATAAAAAAGGGCATTTAAAAAATATAAGTCAGAGGGGTCGGCATCAGCCTTTGAAAATTATAGAGAGCTTAATAATAATAATAATAATAATAATAATTTTATTTATATAGCGCCAACATATTCCGCAGCACTTTACAATTTGGAGGGTAAACGTACAGACATTACACATTAAAAGTACTTACAGATGAGACAAGGTGTGAGGGCCCTGCTCGCAAGAGCTTACAATCTATTAGGGTGTACGGGAGAGACGAAGGGCAAGAAGTGCTAGATTTACAATGGTCCAGCCATGTGACAAATATGGGGTTGTTTTACATAGAATTCGGATGAACCTGCCACCCTCTATTATACATCTATATATACAGTTAAGTGCTGAAAATGAGATGAGTGCGCTAGAGAGTGTGGGGGGAGGGTAGGTGTTAGCATTAGGGATTCTGGTAGGCCAGAGTGAGAAGATGTATTCTCAGGGCCCTTTTAAAGCTATGAGAGTTCTGAGTGTGCTGATCGCCCGCGGTAGCATGTTCCAGAGAAACTGGTGCCGCACGTGTGAAGTCTTGGAGACGGGCATGGGAGGTTCGGATGATTGATGAGTGTAGCCTGATATCATCAGCAGAGCGGAGAGAGCGGGTAGGGTGGTAGACAGAGATGAGGGAGGAGATGTAGGGAGGAGCAGGGTTGTGGAGAGCTTTATGGGTGAGAGTGATGAGTTTATGTTGTGTCCTGTACTGAATAGGCAACCAGTGCAGTGACTGACACAGGTTAGAGGCATCAGTATTGCGGCTGGAGAGAAAGACAAGCCTGGCTGCTGCATTCAGGATAGATTGGAGAGGGGAGAGTTTGCACAGAGGGAGACCGATAAGCAAGGAGTTACAGTAGTCAAGACGAGAATGAATAAGAGCAACAATGAGAGTTTGAGTTGTTTCAGCAGTGAGAAAGGACGGATTCTGGAGATGTTCTTGAGGTGCAGGTGACAGGAGCGGGCACGGGAGTGGATATATGGGACGAAAGACAGATCGGAATCTATTATAACCCAAGACAGCGGGCCTGCTGCCTAGGAGTTATGGTGGTGCCACACACTGAGACAGAAAGGGCAGGGTAAGGTCTGTTAGTAAAATGGTGGGATGACTAGAAGTTCAGTTTTTAGTGAGGTTTAGTTTAAGATACAGGGAGGACATGATGTCAGAGACAGCAGGCAGGCAGTCCCTGGTGTTTTGTAGCAGAGCAGGAGTGATGTCTCGGGAGGAGGTGTATAAGTGGGTGTCATCAGCGTAGAGATGGTACTGGAAGCCAAATCTGCTGATGGTTTGTCCAATGGGGCTGTATAGATTGAGAAGAGGAGAGGACCAAGAACGGATCCCTGAGGAACCCCGACAGCAAGAAGGAGAGGAGAGGAGGTCGAACCTGCAAATGAGACACTGAAGGAGCGGTTAGAAAGGTAAGATGAGAACCAAGAGAGAGCGGTGTCCTGGAGGCCAATGGTGCTGAGCATGCTGAGGAGAAGTTGGTGATCAACAGTGTCAAACGCTGCAGAGAGATCCAGAAGAAGCAACAATGAGTAGTTACCCTGCGATTTTGCTGTTAGGAGATCATTGGAGACTTTAGTTAGAGCAGTTTCCGTGGAGTGTAGGGTGCGGAAACCTGATTGCAGAGGGTCAAGAAGAGAGTTAGCGGAGAGATAGCGGATTAGGCGAGAGTAGACCAAGCGTTCCAGGAGTTTGGAGATGAAGGGCAGGTTAGAGACTGGTCGGTAGTTATCAGCGCAGGATGGGTCCAGAGAGGGCTTTTTTAGTAAAGGGGTTATGATGGCGTGTTTAAAGGAAGATGGGAAGATCCCAGAGGAGAGAGAGAGGTTACAGATTGCAGTTATGTGAGAGATGATAGCTGGAGAAATAGACTGGACAAGGTGGGAGGGAATGGGGTCAGTAGAGCAGGTGGTGGGGCATGCAGACAGGAGAAGCCTGGACACTTCTTCTGTCGTCGGGTCAAGAGCTGAGAGTAGGCTGGGGGATGTGCGGGGAGGGACCAGATGGCTGCTGCTTGGGGTGTGAGATGAGATGTTTTGCCGGATTTTGTCAATTTTCTCTTTGAAGTGAGTGGCCAGGTCTTCAGCACAGAGGTCAGAGACCGGGGCCTGAGCTTTAGGCCTAAGAAGGGAGTGGATGGTGTCAAACAGGCGTTTAGGGTTGTTGTGTAAGGTTGCGATGAGTGAGGTGAAATATCTTTGTTTGGCGCTGTGAAGGGCAGTTTGATAAGTCCGGAGCATAAATTTGTAGTGGAGAAAGTCTGCAGGTAGCTTCGACTTCCTCCACAGACGCTCCGCACATCTGGAACATCGCTGCAGATGGCGAGTCTGAGGCGTGTGCCATGGCTGTGGGTGTCTGACTCTGGTGGAGCGGTGTGTGAGCGGTGCCAATGTGTCCAGGGTGGTGGAAAGAGTTTCATTATATTGCTTGGACGCCAGGTCAGGGCAGGAGAGGGAGGAGATTGGGGGCAGTGAGGACTGTATGGTGTCTGTGAATTCCTGAGCGTTCATGGAGCGGATATTTCTGAACGGGAGACGGGCAGGTGTGTCCAGAGATGGGTGAGAATTAGTAATAGTGAAGGAAATAAGATTGTGATCAGAGAGAGTAAGGAGAATTATTAGAGATTGAGGAACGGTTACAGAAAACCAGATCCAGAGAGTTCCCATCCTTGTGGGTGGGAGAGCTTAATAAAATCTGCAAAAAAGTGATAAAGGCAGCTAACATTCAAAATGAAAGGCAAGTGGCCAAGGACAGCAAGACTAACCCCAAGAAATTCTTTAAGCATATAAATGCCAAAAAGCCTAAGTCAGAGCAAGTAGGACCCTTAACATCCTGTGATGGGGAGCTGGTCACTGGTGACCAAGAGAAGGCAGAGGAACTAAATAGGTTCTTCAGCTCAGTATATACTATCAATGAAATAGTAATTGATGGGGGTGGGCCAAGTGCAGAAGTAGGTGGTGGCAGTACCGTTAATACATCATCTGCTATAATTAATTGGCTCAGTGTAGAAAAAGTCAAAACCAAGTTAAATAAACTGAATGTGAACAAGGCTCCAGGCCCTGATGGCATTCACCCAAGAGTTCTTAAAGAGCTCAGCTCGGTTATCTCTGTGCCCCTGTACATGATATTTAGAGATTCCCTGGTGACTGGTATAGTACCAGGAGACTGGCGCAAGGCAAATGTAGTTCCCATCTTCAAAAAAGGTTACAAGTCTTGCCCAGGTAATTATAGACTAATAAGTTTAACATCTGTTGTGGGAAAAATGTTTGAGGGGCTCATAAGGGACTATATACAGGAGTATGTTGACAAACACAATATTATTAGTGATTGCCAGCATGGATTTACTAAGGACAGAAGCTGTCAGACCAATCTGATCTGTTTTTATGAGGTAGAAAATAAAATAAAATAAAGGAAATAGCGCTCGTGGCATAAAATTGTTATAATAATGCAGACACTGGGTATCTAAACCTCTGGGTAAGTGTCTTTTATTAAATAACGGACAACGCGTTTCGCAGACTCAATCTGCTTCCTCAGGTCATATTGCAATAGTAAGAATGCTGTAAATTTAAAAAACCCGGGTTCTCAAAACGAGGCTGATACGAGGTGCAATACACAAACAGAACATGATACGGCAATCAGAAGCCTATAGCTTTCAATAGTGCAATATAAAACAAAAAAATGGGGCAAAATTCAAAACAAATACTTAGTAGGTTCTAAACAGGAAACGAATAACAGTAAAAAACAGAAAAAATATAAAAAAAAATATTTTCCCAATACCTGAAAATTATCTGCAAAAAAAATACAAATTAAATAAAATATTTTAAAAAATTTAAATTTAAATTTAAACCCTGCATTTCATTAAGACTTTTTTTGGGACTACAGTATTAATTTTAAAAAACCCCCAAAAAAATTTCTTTCTGATAAACTTTGTAGTAAAAAAAATTTTGGGGTATTAATCAAAAATCTGTTCTTTTGGTTAAATTTTGGTAAAAAAAAGGATTTCTTTTCGGGATGTTTTTTTAAAAAATGGCGGGGGTAAGGCTATGAATTAATTTAGCATGTTTAACTTATAGCGATGGTTATTTAACCTCTTTAAATAATTTAAAAAAATGCGTTTGCCGACTTTAACTTTCCCAACTTGCAGGTTTTTAAAAATATATAACGTGGGAGCTATTCCCAAGACAATTTTTTTTTTTCATGGTAAAAAAATTCTCCGTTACGGAAGGAAAAAAAAAGTTTTTCCCCTCAAAAAGGGGTAGCGCAACAATTTTCTTTTTTTGGGACCCTTTTTTTAAAAAAACTTTTTTTCCTACAAAACCCTCAAATTATTTAAAGGCGAGTTTAAACCCCTTTAAGAATATTTAGCGCCCCCCGGCCTTAAAACAGCTACAATCTGGTGAAAAAAGTCAAGGAAACTCCTTCTGATGTATTAGGAGTAGTAAAAAAAAATTTTTTCCCCACTTGCAAATTTTTGCACTCCCCCTTAAAGGGAGGGGAATACTTTTTTGTCCTTTCAGTACAGGAAATCTTTTACCTTTAAAAATTCTGGATCTGGCGGGTGGGCCCGGGGGTTTCAGAGATACAGTCTCCGCGGACAGTTTTGGTTTTTTCCTTTAGGGGGTTCCGGGGCATTAACCCAGTGGTGAGGCGGGGCCCTAAGCCCCTTGCCCTCTCTTCCCATCCCCCCACTTTTTCCCCCCACCCTTTTGGGTTGAACTTGTTTGGACACATTCTTCTTTCAACCAAACAAAACTATGAACTATGAAAAATATGTAACTGTTGGGATGAACCCTTCCTGAGCCTTTAAAAAGAACACTGGCCTTAGCAATGGAGAGAATTGCCCTTCCCGGGATAACTTTTCCCTATTTTGCTTGATTAGTTTTCAAATCCCCAAAGGGGTTTTTAAAAACCCTATAACAAACGCCGTTGAAAAGAGGTTTTTGTGAGTTTAGTGTTAAAGGGTCAAACCATGGCCCGGAATAAGGCACCATTGGGTGAAAAAAAATTCCCTCCAGGGATTCCGTGGGCCCTCTGAGTAAATTTGGGAAGATATTATTGGGGGACCATCCAAGCTTTTCCTTTCCCCCAAGAATAAAGGGACGACGGCAGAACCCCTTCCCCAGATGAGTAAGAAACGGGATGTCCTAACAGTGTCTTCTTGTGGGGCTGATTTGATGATGGGCCAAAAAATTCCCCCACCCTTTGATCCCTGAAAACATGGAAAAAAGATTTTTTTTTTCCCAAAGAGGCAAAATGCCCTTCCCTGAACCCTAAACCTGATGCCACGAAAAATCCCATAGGGTTTTTTCTAAAGGGTCGGAAATTTGGGTTAGTAGATTTAAATTGACTTCTCGATTGTAAAAGGCACTTAGCTTGGTTAACCCCTGGGGTTTATTTTTGGCGGGGCGCGATGGATGAAAAGGTAGCACCAAAGAGAAAGAGAATCCATTTGGCTGAGGAGGAGGTGGTGGGGGGTAGTTTTTTAAAGGAAAAGGTTGGGGGTTTTTGGTGGAAAGTTAAAGTATGATTCGGTACTGGTGGTGGGTAATATGGGGTGGGTTGCAGCAGGCCCGAGAAATACTCCGAGAAAGGGGGAATTTTGGCCCGGGAGAGGGAGTGTTTTGGGAATAAGGGAGAGCCCCCTTTCTTCATATTTTTGGGCCAAAGCACTGTTTCTTCCCCCACTATCCGAAAAAAATTTAAACACTAAAAAGGAAATTTGGGGCTTGTGCTCAAGAAATTCCGGGAAAAGGCCTGAAACCAAAAGCCATTGGTGGAACGCAAAGATGCCAGAAAAAATGAGGAAAATTAAACAGAAATTTGGGAAAACTTGTTAGCTTGGGCCAATTCAATTTACTTAAAAAAGTTTGTTTCAGCACGGGAACACAATTGTCAGGGGGTTTACTTTAAATTATATACGGGTCCAAACAGCTTTTGGATAATGAATCCATTTTTAAATTTCGCCTCCCTCGATTTGACTTTTACAGGGGACCAGGAAAAGGAAACACCACCAAACGTGAACTAAAGGGCATCACAGGCGGGCTTTTATCTCTCAAACCGGGGGTTTTCAAAAATTTGTGCCGCTATGCCACCACTTTCCCCGAAAGGGCCAAATTTTTGGGCAGGATTGACAATTTGCCATGTATCTTAAAAATACAATGTCTCCCACAATGAAGGAAATTGGTGTTTTGTGCCCCAAATTTGAGGAAATGAACGAGAACGCAGGTGTTTTGGGTTTTCACTTTTAGGGTTTCAAAAATTCACCCTTGGGGTTATGATTTTTTGTCAAACCGGTGACGTTTTTGTCATGGATTTTTGATGATAGGACCTTGGGGCAAAATCCCCAAGGAAGTCACGGGGGTTCTGAGAAATTTGTCCAGAAAGTCTGTGTGTTTGGGGACCCCAAAAAAGGAAAAAAACTTGAGTTCTTTAATTTGGGTTGCAGATGAAACCCTGGCACCCCGGTTGCAAAATGGCAACGGGTTCCCCCTCCCCGTTTTCCTCCCTTTAGAAATAAAAATAAATAGGGGCTATGGAGGAGGGGGGTGCCCCCCCAAAGGAAGCTTTGAGCAAAGGGTAAGGGTTGCAGGCTGCGGGTTTTGGTTTTTTTTTTTGGATTTTCCAGGTGTGTTTGGCACAGACGTTAAAAACACGACAGTTGCGAAACAATGTTTACAAAACACTAAAAGGTTTTCCCCCCCCAGGAGAGGGGGGAAATTTTAGGAATTTTACAAGGGAAGCAAAAAGGCCCCGCTTTTTCAATTTTCAAACCCGGGAGCTTCCGGGTTTTTTTTGGGGATTGCTTAGGACTCAAATAGGGCCCCCAGGAAGGGGGAAGAGTGGGGCTTGATATGTTTTTTCCGGGAAAAATAAGGGGGGGAAAAGGAAACTTCATTAAAATGGCTACGGGAAATGAGGGAAAGTTTCTTGCTCCAGAGCTGATGGAAGAATACGGGGATTTCCCCGGAAAGGTGAGTTTAATACAAGGTGGGATTGGGTTTTTAACTTTTTTCCCAAAATTCTACACAATTTTCACGTTTAAAGGGAAATTTGGTTTACACAGCACAGCCCCAAAATTGAAAGTCGCCAAACCCTTTTAAAGGCGGGACCCCCACGTCCTATACATATGCATTCTTCAAATTTTTAAATTTTTTTCATTCAGGGTTTTAAATTTAATTTTCCTCAAGGGCCCAAGCCACCATTAGCTTGTAGATGCCTAGCAATTTTTTTTTCCCCCGTGCGGTTTCCTCCCACATGTGCTAGCTTTAATTTTCCTTTTAAAATTTTTCAAGTTGTAAACAGAGAGTATCATTTTTCTTTTTAAAATCCAAAAAAAATTTTCTACTTTTTTCTTTGAGCTTCAAGCTCAGCCTGTGAGTGATTAAAAACTACCCCCGAAACCCCACTTTTAGACTGAGCCTATAATTTTTAAAACAAACCCCAGAGAAAGAGGGAGATAATGTGAGCCCCAGCTATCATCTGACCCCCATAACAGATGCTTTGAATCGAAAGCCAAGATTATAAAACCCCCTGGCCCCAAAAATTAGTGGAAAGATAACAGTGATGTAGCCCAAATAAAATATTAACCCGAATGCCCTTTTTTTTAAACCCAAAAAAACAGAACAAATTAACACAAAGTGTATGTTGAGATTAAGCCCCCAAAAATACCTAACCAAAATTAATTTTCATTGCCCCATCAGCAGGGTTTTTTCAAAAATTCAGACCCTTTTGTCTATAAAAGGCCCTTTTCAAAAAACCCCCAGATCAACTGTCTATAACATCTGTCCAAAAACGCTTTTTCGAAACTCAACTTTTTATAAAACAAACTGTAAAAAAACTGTATATAACAATAACGGCAAACCCAATTTTTTTAAAAAGGGGGCGTACCCCCCCATATCTAATTTTTTACATCAAGAGCCCACTCCTGGGCCAAAACGGAAAAAGATACCCCAATAGAAAATACACAACTAGTTTATGTGTACCTTTTCAGGTAAAAAACAGAGCATCTATTGGCAGCGTTTAAAAGGTAAAACCCCAAAAAATACCAGACCATTTCCAAGCACACCCTGGAGGCACACCTGAACGCTTAAAAACAGGGTTTTCCTAAGGGGAGGCATCAACCCCGCAACCAGATTCCACTAGACTGCCCGAAGGGGTAAGCCACGGGTTTATAAAAAAACCCCGCGAACTTTAAACCCCTTTTTTATTTTATCAAGCCAGAAGTTCGACAGTCCAGTGGGTCGACCCCTTTTACGGGAAAACATAAACCCCCCTCCGGGGTGGTCCTCGGGGGGTTTTTAAAGCCCGGCACCAATGTCAAAAAGGGTAAATCAGGTGTGGGAAAATTAAACTTTTGTTCCACCCCTTTTAAAAACCCAAATTTAATGCTTTCCCCCGAAATTTTATTAAATTTTTAAGGGGTCCACAGCCGGAGCTCGAGAAATACGACCCACAACTTGTTTGGGCATAAACCGCTTTATTAAAGAAAGTAACGTTTGATATTTTCCACTATTAAGAACACGATCATTCTATCATTGGCTAAGGGGCTGTTGTAAAAACCTCATAGTCTCCTGTATCTACAAAAGGTTGGGGGCTTATTTGAAAAGGGGAACTTTCCGAGAGAGAAATTTCTTTGGTTTCTTGATAAAGTTGTCGCTAAAGCAACGGGCATCCTTAAAGTAAACTGTGTGTAAGTATCTGATACTTCGATAAGGAGTGTAGCAGAAAAGCATTTAAAACAAACTATCTGATGAGCTTAAAAAAGAATGTAATATAAACGGGATTTTGATGTTTTTTCCTTAAATTACCAACTTGACAGCAGGACACTTCAACCCAAAAACACTCCTAAATAAATTCTCCAAGTGGATGCTAAACTCATCTCCACAAAGTTTGTACCACTCAGCCAGAAACCCATCCAACCTATTTTTTTAAAATGGTCTTTTGCCCTATGCCC
This sequence comes from Phyllomedusa bahiana, assembly GCA_025379985.1. NCBI lineage: Eukaryota > Metazoa > Chordata > Amphibia > Anura > Hylidae > Phyllomedusa > Phyllomedusa bahiana. Next base: position 18,152 of record JAODAL010036679.1, on the reverse strand, counting down.
CTGAATCTCTTAAATTTGTAACGAACCCTAAAACCCCCCCCCCCCCAAAGGGACTTCAGGGAGAGAAATGGTTGCAAGAAAACTTTGAATCTCAGAGATACCTATCTGATCAATTAATAAGTCCCCTCACTGATTCCAAACCCCCACCACTACGTCAAGGACCTCCAATCAAAAAAAAAACCGGGGAGTATTTCCATTTTGTATCTTCTGCAAACATCGTCTGCCTCTGCGACAATAGCCTTTTTGAGTGTAATTGGTGAGGCGTAAGGCAAAAAAATCGCTGTAACCTCTCAAGTTTCCTCTTATGTTCCCAATCCAGATGCAACACATAACCCACATTGCCCCATAAAGGAGATCCTGATCTCTCTAAGTCTAGCTCGATGAGTTGCAATGGATTAATTTAAAAACCCCCCCTAACACATAGAAAACCCTATTTTTCTGCTCCGTACTCCCCTTATCTCTGATTGCATTTGCAAACCCACCCTAGGGCCCCAGCCATTTCAGATTAGCTCCCAAATTTTTGCTGCCCCCGCAATCAGCTGATTCCTATCACCGAACAGAGCAGGCAGATATTCCCCTTTGCAAATACAAAGTTTACCTGGAAAAAAGGCGTTATTCGCAAAGGCCCAAACTTTTGGGAGAGTCAAGAGGAAAATTCATCTATCAGTAAATTCAAGAAAAAACTAACCATTGCTATAAAACCAGAAAACTATTCTCAATTACAGTTGGAATTGGCAGTACTATTCATACAAAACCTGTAAATGGATAGAAAACAACGTCCGCTTTTCTGACGCCTGTGTCAAGCCAATCACTCGGCTACTCGGCTAGGTCTTGTGAAGAATAAAGACTGATCCTGATCTTCCAAGTGGAGACATGTAGGTTACAGCATCACGTATTTCACACTAAGATCTCTCCTCCTCTTTTGGACCTTTGTGGTGTGGTCCAGATAGAAGGACATCCTTGTATTCACAAACGTTATCTCCCTTTTCTTTCTCCCATCCACTAGAATAGCATCAAAACCTTCATAATGAAAGTTCTGGTGATCTGGTGGGAACCCATAGGGTCCCCTCAATAACAAAGCAAGAGGTATTGATTCCAGGACCTGGCAGATCAAATTCTAAGCAAACAGTTCTGGATTCTCTATCTCAATCCTCTTTGGAAGACCCTCTCCTGGAGTACTTTTATTCACTCTCTCCTGGAGTACTTTTATTTGTTGTTGTATAGTGATGCACATTCACCCCTGAGTCTTTGTGTTTTCCTCCACAACATTCAGCCTCCGCTCAGCGGTTCTATCATGGACTTTGTCAATATGCCCTTTTCACCTCTCAGGCAAATGGTAGGAGTCTCTTCAGAGTCACAGTGGCACTAAACCTGCTGCCACCCCAGGCGGCCGCTGAAGAAATTAGGGCTCTGCACCACGCCACACTCTGTCTCTTAATTGCAGGATGGACAGTAAGGGGACTGTGCTGCCCTTTACCCCTCTCAGAGGCCTTGATGTCCACCACTGTCTTCTGAACTCCCCGCCACCAAAGGCAAGCAGCCACACAAAAACCTAGCTGCTGTGTTGTGTCCGGTAGAAATCTGCACCACAGCGCATCACTCCTCAGTGTGCTTGAAAGGCTGTGGACACAGCCTCATCTCTCTCTTACTGTGCTTAGGACTAGAGATGGGCGAATTTCTCAAGAATTCGGTGGCTCACTTCGCCGAATTTCCCGACAAAAATAACTTCGGTCCGAATTACTTTGGGACGAATCACGTTAAAAAACAGCCAGTTCCAGGCTGCACCGAGCCTGCAGGGTGCTGTAGAACATTGTGCCATGCTTAAATTTGGTGAGGGAGCTTGGTTTGGTCTTCATACAATGTTGTGTTTTAGTATGACACGTACATGACTGCCGCCGCTATTAGAATCGCTTCACTATAAAATTCCCTGGGCACTTAAGAGGGCAAAACTGACCAAAAATTGAAGGGGGAATGTAGCCTGATAAAGTCATGGCAGCAACACTGGAAAAAAGCAAGCTGAGAGCTCAGTGGCAAAAATCAGTGACAGAGGTGGAGTGACGGGGGCAGCCACAGCAGCATGAGGTCAGAGAGTGGCACAATGGGCATTCTGGAGGTGGCAAAAACAGGAGTAGTCCACAGAGTGGCACAATGACACAGTTTTGAGTTGACGGCATCAACAGCAGCAGCAGCATGAGGTCAGACAGTGGCACAATTACACAGTGTGGAGGTTGCAAAAACAGGAGTAGGCCACAGAGTGGCACAATGACAGGGAGTGGGGCACGGCAGCAGCAGCTGAGGTCAGGCAGTGGCACAAGACTTCTGGAGGTGGCAAAACAGTAGTTGGCCACAGAGTGGCACAATAACAGGGAGTGAGGTGACGGCAGCAGCATGAGTTCAGACAGGGGCACAAGACACAGTTGGAGGTGGCAAAAACGGGAAACTAGGCCCAAAGTGGCACAATGACACAGTGGTGGAGTTGACGGCATCAACAGCAGCAGCAGCATGAGGTCAGACAGTGGCTCAATGACACAGTGTGGAGGTGGCAAAAACAGGAGTAGGCCATAGATGGCACAATGACAGAGATGGAGGTGACGTGGCAGCAGCATGAGGTCAGAATGTGGCACAATGACATTCTGGAGGTGGCAAAAACAGGAGTAGGCCACAGAGTGGCACAAGGACACAGTGTGGAGTTTACGGCATCAACAGCAGAAGCAGAATGAGGTCAGACAGTGGCACAATGACACAGTGTGGAGGTGGCAAAAACAGGAGCAGGCCACAGAGTGGCACAATGACAGAGTGTGGAGGTCACGACAGCAACAGCATGAGGTCAGACAGTGGCACAATGACATTCTGGAGGTGACAAAAACTGGAGTAGGCCACAGAATGGCTCAATGACAGAGTGGAGTTGACGGCGGCAGGAGCAACAGCATGAGGTCAGAGAGTGGCACAATGACAACAGTGTGTAGGTGACCGCAGCAGCAACAACAGCAGCATGAGGTCAGAGAGTGGCACAATGACACAGTGTAGATGTCACGGCACCAGCAACAGCAGCAGCAGCATGAGGCCACAGAGTGGCTCAATGACAGAGTGGAGGTGACAGCGGCAGGAGCAACAACATGAGGTCAGAGAGTGGCACAATGACACAGTGTGTCGGTGACCGCAGCAGCATCAACAGCAGCATGAGGTCAGAGAGTGGCACAATGACACAGTGTAATGTCACGGCACCAGCAACAGCAGCAGCAGCATGAGGTCATAGAGTGGCACAATGACAGAGTGTGGAGGTGGGTGGCAATACCAGTCCTGGTAAAGATGGTGGTAGGCAGATGGAAAACTGGCACAGATGTGTGGATCAGGCGGGTGGCGGCATAAAGAATAGTGGCTGAGGCAGGTAGTTTGACCCCGACTCATTTCTCACAGTTTGGGTGAGGCGTCATGGGTGATGTAGTCTGACCTAAGGCATTTGTGTGTGGAAATCCTGTCCGATCCACCCTGATTCATCTTGACAAAGGTCATCGTTCCACATTCCCGTGGACAAGCGGGTTCTCCTGGTAATGATGGCCCCCGCCGCACTGAACACCCGCTCTGATGCCACCACTACTGGCTGGGCAGGACGCTTCTCCACTGCAAAGTCGGCAAGTTGCGGCCACACATCCAGTTTGGCTGCCCGGTAGTCCAGCGGTTCTTCTAACGGGGGTGGCAGAGTGCTGCCCAAGTAGGCACCACCTTTTGGTTCGGGGCGCTCCGGCCTGTGCGTGGTGACTCCCCTTCTCACTGGCGGGTGAAGGAGTTTTCCCTCAGTGACCCAGCTTAGGTTGCTGTTGATGGAGCGGGGTGCTGCTAATACCGGCCATTTCCCCCCACAGCCCGGCGTAGTACTGGCGCTGGGAACCCCCGGTGACCCTTTAGAGGGCTGCACATAGGCAGGGGGCCAAAATGACACGGGGATTTCCCTATGTATTTTGGGTTTTTTCCTCCCTTCAATGCTGGGAAAAAGGCTCCCATTTTGGACCCGGGGCGAGGGGCTAATGGGTGAAGAGCCAGAGTCTCCCCTTTCGGTTCTGACTATTCGGGTGTACTGCCGGCAAAAACAGCATGCTGGGGCCATCTGCACAAGGGCTCCCAGGGGCTCCCTCCTCCATCTACTGTATACTGCCCCGGTGTTGCGGGGGCACTCCTCGTCTTCCTTTCTCCCTTTACCTCCCCCGCTGCTCCTGCCCCCTCTTGTCCCGGGGTAGAAAAAACCCATTTCACAGACAATGCTTGCCCAAAGCCCCCCCTCCCCCTCCTCCTCCTCCTTTTTAGTCCCCCCCCGGACTCATGTGGCCGCGGTGTAGTCGCCCGTCTCCCGTCCCCCCCCCAGACGATTTTTCAGCATTGTTTTTAGGAATAAACAGTGGAATATTTATTCATCCCCTTTCCTGGCGACGCAATAACGTGGCCCCCTGAAGGCCTGAACAAAGACAGGTGTCACGCAAAGTTACACAGGGGAGTACTCCTGTCCGCCTGGATCATCAAAAAATCGTTAATGGCCTTTCTCTGTTCATACAGTCGGTCCAACATGTGCAGGCTGGAATTCCAACGGGTGGAAACATCGCATATCAGAGTGTGTTGGGGGAGGCCATCCGGCACTGATGTCAAAGAGAAACAGTTCCCTTCTGCAGAGGTGGTGGAGCCTTGACTGGCTGCAATGGCATGCGTGCCACTGGGCGCTGCTGCTGCTGTTGCTGCGGCGGAAAGGGTGGACCACCATATCTGAGCCCGTTTCTCCCAGGCCACCGGATGGTGATGCTGCATGTGTTGACGCAGGGCCCTGGTGCCAACGTTTAGCTCCATGGCCACGCTTCTTTTCTGCCCACAGATTCTACATATACCATATTCGGCTTTCCCCCGGTGTTTTAGCAAAGAAACTGCCACAACCGCCAAGTAGCTGATTTTACCGCCAACGCTCCCACTGAGTGACTACTGCCGCCGCTGCCTCGCTGAGCCCCCGTGCCGCTACTTTCTTGGACTGCGAAGCAGGTTTTTTTCCCAGTGGCCGCTTGGCTCCCGAAACCTCACACTGCTGTACCCTGCTGACTCATGGCCACACAACCACTTGTGGCTGCGCCGCTGCCTGACGCGCAAGCTGACGCCCCTTTCCTGACGATGATGAAGCCCTTGCTTCACCCGGCTCCCAAGTGCGGTCGGCTACATCATCATCAATTTGTGTTTCATCGTCACTGCTTTCCTCATCACCGGTCTTGGTTACAGAGGCTGAAACCCTCACAACATGACCTCCCATGCCACTCTCAAAAAAAAAAACATCTATACTTTGCCGCCTTTCTGCAAGAAGCAGGGGATATTGGCCCATTTCTTCGCTGCCAAGTAGCTGCTGACTGCCCTCCTCAAATTTTTTATCCTCGTATATAGTGGCTGAGCCCAGACCACATAGTAGATCTCTGGCTGAGGGGAACCCGGGTGGGACAGAGGGGGGTTGAGACAGGTGAGGGCCGCTTAAACCCGCTCCGGGCTATGCCAACTAAGGGTTGTTTTGTGTTCCCCCCGTTTGGTGGGGTTTCGAGTCATTGGGGAAGTGGATGACCTAGTAAACCCAAATCAAAAACCCCTTGGGGTTGTAGTCAGCACACGGCGCTAGATGACAGGGCAGTTGTGACCTCCCCGAGTCCCCCGTGCAAGTCCCCTTGCTGTGCTCGCCCTGGGCCCTCCCCCGGTTGTTTGTCCCACTGCCATCGAGATGAAGGTGCCACCTTCGTCTGAATACTGTTTTTCAAAAAGTTAGCCCTGTTTGATGAGATTCTTTATGAAAAATTTAAACCGTATTTGACTCCAAATAAACCAGAAACAAGCTTGGGTCCCCCTTGGGTATGAATTGCGCTCCACAAATGGGGAGGAAAAAATTGACTTGTATGTGCCCGTTTTTAAAAAAAAGTGTATTTTATGAATGTAAAGCAAAAACAGGGTTAATTAACCTTTGGATTGAAATTATGTACAGAATTTTTTTCTGTGGGGTGAAAAACAAGTTTCTTTTACTGAGTAAAACTGCAGAAAAATCTTAGTTCCCCCTTGGATGTAAATTGTGCAAAAAATTTGGCACCCAAAAAACCCCCAGCTTTGTAGCATGTTACAATGGTGTGTATTTTACGTTTCCGAAAGAGAAAAAATTGTAATTAACTTGCTTTGAATTTATGTAAAAAAAAATGTATTTTTGGGCGGTGAAAGCGGTTTTTTTTAGTACCACGGGCAAAAAACGTTTAAATTCCCCCCGGATGTAATTGTGCAAAAGAATTGAGCACCCAAAAATTAAAGTGGTTTTGTATTGTAAAACGGTTTCTTTAAATGAATAAAAACGGGAGCGGGTTAGATCCCCTTGGTATTCAATGTGCTGTGAGCAGATAGCATTAAAATGTATATGCAGCTGCACGGGGACACACACTGGATTCAGTTCCCAAATACCCACAAAATCAGAAAAAGAAGTTAAGAGAAGAAGTCTCGAGACAAGCTGAGGACACCCCCCAAAAATCGCTGTAAAAAAAATCAGTTCTTCAGTAAGAGCAATTCAAGCAGCCGCGGCAGCACTTCCTAATCAGTACAGTGAGAGCTGTATGAGCTCCAGTGTCGCGCCCGGACTTTTAGTGCGGTGAGTCACAGAAACCGCCGGTCTCTGATTGGCTTCATCTCTGCACATGTCATGCGGCTATTTCCCTTCTTCCCCCCAGAGTTCTTTGCCCCCTGTAAACGCCATGTGCTCGCAGCCATTTTACAATCAAAAAACACACTTCGTTCACCCAGAAGTACCCCAAAGTTCGATTGTTCAGAACCGAAGTTTCTCTGAAATTCTAAACGAATTCCACTTTGTTAGAATCAATTCGCCCATCTCTATATATAATGTGCCTTTTTTGGCGCATTACAATGTGTCGTGCCCAGTGTATAATGCACCTAGTTTTGGTATATTACAGTTCATTTATATCGAGAATATGGCATCAAAATTTTTTTGGGCACAAAATACACCACAGTTATGTATTTGGACATGTCACCCTTATTGTGCAGCTGTGCAAGTGCAGAGCTGGCTGTGGGTGGGCGATCTTAAGCTCTTCCATTTGTTACAAAATAAAAAATCAAATGTAAAAAATTATAATAAAGTCTAACATATCACAGAAAAAAAGCAAAAAAATTTGTAACAGAACCCAGTGTGAGACAGCATTATAAGATTCAAACCCTTGTGTAGTACATAAAAGGAAAATGTGCCAGGTCACAAAGGGTTGTAAATGACTCGGTCTGGATCTGGTTAAACATGTAAATAAAGCTTAGTACTAAAAACATTGTGTTCTGTTCACTCCATGCTGTGTCTTATCAGCGGAACAGAAGCCTGTTTATCTTTCTTACTGACACACTTACTCCTTAAGAGCTTTGTAGCCTTCTGTCCTGTTAAAATCCGTCCATCAACAATGTCCCTCCAACAGGCCCAGCTAGGAACAGCAGAGCTAAAATGTCAGTCACTGCTGTAGAATCACTCACAACCTAAACAGGAAGTGTAAGCCTGAAGTTGGCTATGAAGAGCATGTTCTTTGAAACAGCCTTACCAGGAAACCTTTTAATACTCAGTAGGACTGGATTTTACATAACTGACCTGTGCTTATAATGCATGAATGAAATTTATTTTAGTACATTTGTACTTTATAACTGTATTTATTTTATCCAAGAAGTAGATATGTGCTTAGGATGGTACAGGAGGTGTGCACCAGATGTGCTACCTAGCCATCTTACTGCAGTCAGCTCAGCACTGGGTACATGGACACAGTCTGGAGTCTTTAATATCAAATACTTACAATGTATCTAGAATTAAAAAGGAAAGTTTGGTATCTAAGACACATCCTCCAGGAGCTGCTATTTTATTTGAACACTTTAGAGTTGCTAAATTATATGAGATTGATCTTGACCTTATAAATACCCTAATGAATGAGCACTTGACCCTGTATAATAGGGATTAATGCTTCCTGAGGATAAAGTAAATGCTTTCTCTAGACAGTGACTTTTAACAATGTTGAGGCCTTTATGGAAGTAGACACTCTCAATGTGACATTTACAACACCAAATATATCTTGTTAATGTTCTGAGAAAAAAAAGCCCACAGTAAAGGAATTTAACAGGAGTATATGCCTATAAATTGCCCCAAAAAAATATAGAATAGCACAGGAACCTACGTTATTCTATACAGCGGCATTTAGAAGAAAACATGTTTTTAAAAAAAAAGGACCATTAATGACAAATGCCAAGTTGTCAGAGGCATCCATTTAGTATATATGACAGAAAAACTTACTTGCGTCATTTTTGCAGGGGTTTTGTTTTCAATATAAATGCTGTGTTATCATTATTCTGTAGGTTGGTACAATTCCAGTGCTACCAAATATGTAGGTTTTTCTTATTATGCTTAAGTACTTTTGAAAACAAAAACCATCCACTATTTTTCAATATAGTTTTGTTTTTCCACTTATGGAGTAAAGGCTCACTTATAATTGTAGCTTTTATTGGTACCATTTTAGGGTACATGCAACATTGTCATCACTTTGTATTTCAACTTTTAGAGGACGTAAAATGATCAACAAAACTTTAATTTTGTCGTTCGGAATTTTTTTCTTTTCTGCAGTGTTCAGCATACAGGATAAATCATGTTTTATTTTTCATACATTTTCTGAATGCAGTGATAGCAATTATGTGCAACTTTTTTATTTTTTCATTTGTAAAACGGCAAATTTTTTTTCTCTTTCTTTTACATTTGTTTGTTCTTTTGTACCCCTTAAGGTACTTGGTCATTAGGGGGCTCGCTTGTACATCCTTCTGCATTTTATAGGTAATGTAGAAGAGTGTTCCAAGACGGTGGCTCCTTTACTAAGTAATAGAAGCACTAACATGGCAGCTATGGAAGTCTTTATTAGGGTGCAGGACCGTTCTTCATTCATTTAGTTGAAACAGCCGTGATCGCTGTGGCATTTACAAGGTTAAACAGCAAGGATCAGAGCCAGCTGTAACTAACAGGTGGCACCCGTTGCACATGGAGTAGACTCAGCAAGTGAGCCTGCTTCATAGATCCTTACCAACAATAGGATGTCCATTGTCAATAAAGGCTTAATATTTGTCAGTCCTCTGACTTTTCTGTTGGCTTTAAGGAGCATGTGTAACGCACAGAGGTAGTGGATCTGCTGGACCACCGCAAGCGATGGTGGGACCCAACGACAGGGAGCGGAATCTAAGTAGGTCCCGGTTTTCACCAGAGCCCGCCGCAAAGCGGGATGGACTTGCTGTGGCGAGAGTCAACCAGGTCTCTTCCACTGGCGGGACTTGCTCTCGGTGGCAGCCAAGGGTAGGCGTGGTACAGATTCGACAGGCAGGCTCGTGGTCAGGGACAGGCAATAAGGTCAGGACAGGCGGCAGAGGTTCGTGGTCGAGGGACGTAAGCAAGAAGGTACGGTACACGGTAATCAGAACAAGACTTCTCAGAACGCTTTCTCTATAGGCAATGGGCACTAAAGATCCGGTGAGGTTACTAGGAGAGGCAGGCTAAAATAGGGTCAGCGACCGGCAATAGCCAATTACTGGTGCGCTGGCCCTTAAAATTTAACACTGCCGGCGCGTGTGCCCTAGGGAGCGGGACCACGTGCGCCGAGCGACAGAGACAGCAGCAGCAGGACCGTGGCCGGGTAAGTGAGCCTCGGGACCGGCAGGGGAACGAGCGCGTCCGCGACCCGACGTGCGGGACGCGGTGCCGCTCAGCAGCGGGGCACGGATGCGTCTGCGACCCGAGATGATGGGGCATCCATGACAGTGCTCCCCCTTTTTGCCCTCCCCCCTCTTTCTGGTCTGAAGGAATTTCTGGATTACTTTACGGTGCAGAATGTTCTCTTCTGGCTCCCAAGACCTTTCCTCGGGCCCAAACCCCTTCCAATCAATGAGAAAATATCGTTTCCCTCTAGTCCTCCTCATACTCAAGATCTCCTTGAGCCAAAAAGACATTAGAGGCATCAGCCACAGACGATGGAGGGACTGTTTTCCGAGAGAAACGATTCAGGACCAGGGGTTTTATTAGCAAGACATGAAAGGAGTTCGGGATGCGCATGGTAGGTGGGAGCCAGAGTTTATAGGCCACCGGGTTAATGTGCTTAAGGACCTCAAAAGGTCCCAAAAAGCGGGGGCCCAGTTTGTAACTCGGGATCTTGAGGAGGACATATTTGGCCGACAGCCACACCTTGTCACCAAGGGGAGAAGACTGGAGGAGGACTTCTTCTTTTAAATGCTTTAGCCTTTTTGCGCTCAGAAGCACGCAGCAGAGATTAGCGGGTCAGGGCCCAGATGGCCTTCATGTCCTGGACCAACGCATCCGCTGCCGGGACCTCAGACAGAGATGCCAGCGGGAGAGGTGGGCGGGGATGCAGGCCATACACGATGTAGAAAGGAGAGGCACCCGCGGAGTCCGAGTCTAGGGAATTATAAGAAAATTCCGCCCACAGGAGCAAGTTGGACCAGTCATCTTGTCGAGCTGAGACGAAGTGGCGCAGGTAACTCCCCAGAACCTGATTGACTCTCTCCATCTGACCATTCGTCTGGGGGTGGTAAGCCAGCTTCACCTGGAGTTGAGAACAAAGGGTCCGCCAGAATTTAGAAACGAACTGGACCCCTCGATCCGAGACGATCTGCAGAGGAAACCCGTGCAAACGAAAAATGTGGTGAAAAATGTGGTGAATTTCTTTCAGCCGGCGAGAATGTCTTGGAAAAGAAGCCACAAGTGACCGTTTTGCACGTGGACCCCTTTTGCATGAGGACTGCTCCAACTCCCACGGACGAGGCGTCTACTACAAGCGAGAAGGGTTTCCTGGGGTCCAGCCGCGAAAGGATGGATGCAGTGGCAAAGGCAGTTTTTAGTTTAGTGAATGCTTCCTCGGCGGGCCAGCTGCGTGGATTTGCGTTTTTCTTTGTGAGGGCCACAATGGGAGCCACCAGCGTGGAAAAGTGCGGGATGAACTGCCAGTAATTGCAGAAACCCAGGAACCGCTGTATGGCCCAAAGGCCAACTGGGCGTGGCCATTGCAACACGGTCGACAACTTGGCTGGGTCCATCCGTAGGCCCTGGTGAGAGATGATGTAGCCCAGAAATGGAAGGCTAGCCTGAAAAGAGGCACTTCCCTAGTTTGGCATGTAGGCGGTTAGCTCGAAGGCGCCTCAGTACCTGGCGAATGTGGACACTAAAGATCCGGCGAGGTTACTAGGAAGAGGCAGGCTTAAATAGGGGCAGCGACCGGCAATAGCCAATTACCGGTGCGTTGACCCTTTATATTTAACACTGCCGGCGCGCGCACGCCCTATGGAGCGGGACCGCGCACGCCGAGGGACAGAGACAGCAGCAGCAGGAGCGTGGCCGGGTGAGCCTCGGGACCGGCAGGGGAACGAGCGCGCCCGCGACCTGACGTGCGGGACGCGGCGCCGCTCAGCAGCGGGGCACGGATGCACCTGCGACCCGTGACAGCATGCCACAGAGTCCCTGTAGTTTTCACCTTCATTACATAGCCCGTTATGTTCTCCATTATGCTAAGAATATGGACAAAGTATGTCTTCATATGGACAATGTACTGTTTATATAAGAAAAGCTTATTGAATAATCTGATCTGAGTACTATATAGGTAATGAATCACCAGAGATGAGTGATCACATAGGCTTTAGCATAGAACCACACTTCCAAGCGGAGTTTAAGTTTCCCATTTACAGACATATGTACTTAGCTGCAGGGGATTCCCAGGGATATACCCCCAACATTGTACTAAAGAAGCAGCTTTTGCATGGTCGGGGACAAAATCAAAAGTCAGGGCAGGCAGCAGACAGGTTACATAGTCAAGGGTTAAGCCAAAGGTAAGATGCCAAAACTTTATACACTGAAAACACTATAGAATGCCAGAAACACAACAAGGATCAGACAAGGAAGTGAGGGAGGTGTCCCTTAAAGTATCCACCAAAGTGCTGTGACAGGAAGGAGAAGCAGATTGGTGGTGCACAACGGCGGATGACAGAGCATGCTGTGAGCAGCTGGCACAGACAGGGAGGGCCAGCGTGGCCGATGCACAGAGGTTGCCAGCCGCACAAAATGGTTCAGCTGCGGACAGGAGCCACAAGCAACACATATGTATGTAAATATTTCTATGAAGTACCAGCATGATTAAAATGTGAGACATAGTAGCGATTATGAGTGTAGATATTATTCTGGCTTTACCATAAGAATGTTAATTATTTTTGTATATTTCTATCCAATGTCTAAGACACTAGCAGAGAACAATGATAGGATTTTTATTATCACTGGGTTTACATTAGGATAATTTTTAACCGTGCATAATTTGTAATTGGTCCATATATTGATATTTCGGGAAACACAAAGATCTGTAACTCAGTTTAGACTTTCATGTTAAGCAAATATGATGTCAGATAAGATAAGGAGATGTTAATTTTTAAACAAATGCACACAAACCACATTTCTATTACCGTCATCCCCCGAAACAAAACATTGTGCAACAAAATTCATATCTGAAAGAGTCATCTACTGATAACAGGAAATGTGTTACATTTTAGTTAAGGTGTAATTTACTAATCTCCAACAATGAGCAACAGCATCACACTGAGTGGTTACAGAAGGCTGGAAAACACTAATGGAAAAGATGCACTCCAGACAAAACACACAATAAAGTGGGCGGACAAGGTAGAAAATAGCCACTTTATGGCCCGTTGCCAAGGGGCACATTACGCCAAGATTCTAGACTTTACTGCAGAATTCCAATGTAAATGGAAGTACAAAGGAGTTCTTGACCTCTTGCTTGAATACTTTTTCTCCCTAAATGTAAAATCCATAGCATGATGGTTGACAGTTTATATGTCGATTTAAGAAGTACCCAAATCAGTTTCAGAATTCCATGGTTACATCATAGGTACAGATGAAAGATAGCATAGGTCAATCAAGTTAAATCAAGGAATGGGAGCAAATGTGGATGAAGGAGAGTAACTCTGATTCCCACTGTTCATCTAGAGGAAGGTAGAATGACAATAAGGCATGAACCAGTCTGCCCTCAAAAGGAAACCTTTCCTTCCTGATCCCAATTGGTAACCAGACTGGAGTTAGATTAGTTACAAGATTAGAAACAAAAATTCTATATGCCTACCTAATTTTTAATAGTATTTGGTAGCAAGTAATCATATAACCCTTTCTTGAAGCCCTCACATGTTCTTGCCGTGAGCAGCTCCTGAGGCAGCTATTCCACAGGTTGACAGTTCTTATGGTACGGAAGACTTGTTGCCTCTGGAGATTGCCCTTTTTTATCTCCACTTTGAAGGCATGTTTATCCGTCTTTTGAGGGGCTTTTACAAGAAACAGCTTTGCACAATAATTTTTTAAAAGGACTTTTATGTATGTATACAAGATAATCATGTCATTCCTTAGATGTCTCTTCTGAAGACTTAATAAATGTAATTTTACTTTTCCATACAGCTAAGATCCACCAAGCTCCTTATGATAGTGACTTCTCTTTGTACTTTTTCCAGCTTCAGAGTATGCTTTTTATTAACCAGTTTCCAGAAGTGCACAATCCAGATGAAGCTACACCAATGCTTTGTAGTAATATTATTTCCTGAGTCTATACTATTTTATTTTATGACAATATCATGCTGGCCTTAGAGGCAACTGATTGACATTGCAGGTTGTTCAGTAGTCAATGATATACACTCACCGGCCACTTTATTAGGTACACCATGCTAGTAACGGGTTGGACCCCCTTTTGCCTTCAGAACTGCCTCAATTCTTCGTGGCATAGATTCCACAAGGTGTTGCAACGATGCTCAATTGGTACCAAGGGGCCAAAGAGTGCAAGAAAATATTCCCCACACCATGACACCACCCCCAAAGCCTAAAACCGTTGTTACAAGGCAGGATGGACCCATGCTTTCATGTTGTTGACGCCAAATTCTGACCCTACCATCCGAATGTCGCAGCAGAAATCGAGATCATCGGGACCAGGCAAGGTTTTTTCCATTTTACTGTCCAATTTGGGAGAGCTTGGGCAAATTGGAGCCTCAGTTTCCTGTTCTAGCTGAAAGGGAGTGGCCCCGGTTTTGGTCTTCTGTGCTGTAGCCCATCTGCCTCAAATTTCCCCGTACTGTGCGTTCAGAGATGCCTTTCTGCCTACTTGGTTTGTAACGGGTGGCTATTTGAGTCATTTTTGCCTTTCTATCAGCTCGAAACAGTTGCCCATTCTCCTTTGACCTCTGGCATAACAAGGCATTTCCGCCAAGGACTGCGCTCACTGGATGTTTTTTCTTTTTTCGGACCATTCTCTGTAAACTCTAGAGAGGGGTTGTGCGTGAAAATCCCAGGAGATCAGCAGTTTCTGAATTTACTCAGACCAGCCCTCTGGCACCAAAACCATGCCACGTTCAAAGGCACTCAAATCACCTTTCTTCCCCATACTGATGCTCGGTTTGAACTGCAGGGGGATTGTCCTTGACCATGTCTAATGCCTAAATGCAAGGGAGTTGCCGCCATGTGATTGGCTGATTAGAAAATAAGTGTTAACGAGCAGTTGGACAGGTGTACCTAATAAAGTGGCCGATGAGTGTACAAGTACAGGCAGTCCCTGGGTTGCGAACGGACTAGGAACTGTAGGTTTGTTCTTAAGTTGAATTTGTATGTAAGTAGGAATAGGTATGTTTATTAAATGTAACGCCAGGACAAAAAGTTTTTCTTTAGTTTTGGGTAGTGCAGGGAAGGTTTTTGCGGTCTGTGCCTTGTTAAGAAGATTTTACCTCATTTGCTGCTGTGACATGCTGGAACTTGTCATTCTACAGCTACGATCTGCTGTGGAACATGGAACTACAAATGCAGCATGCCCCATAAGTCTTTGCTTGTAACTAGGGGACGGATGTAAGTCTGATCGTTGTAAGTCGAGGACTGCCTGAATATCCAGGTCCACATTGAACCTCATTTGCCAAGTGGATGCCCAAACACTTAGGGCGACATGTATGATCGGGATTTGCGCCTGTTTTCTGGCGAAAACTGCGCCTCACCGACTCGAATCCCTGTCGGACGCAGGGATGCGATGTTAGGCGCAGCCTTCGCCTATTCGGCTGCGCCCAACATGAAGGGGCGTGTAATGGGCGGCGGTGTGGGCGTTTTGGGGGGGACGCCCGGCTCATTCGTTACTCGAGGCATTTCATTTATGCGGCTCGGCCCAAAGTGGGCGCATTGCAGTGCTCGTCAGCTCCGACAGGCAGGGGCCTAGTGAAATTGGGCTAAATGAGCCGGAAAGGGGGCGAAGTGAAGCGAGAACGGAACTGAGAGGAAACATATAGAAGATCGCAAAAGAAATCCCTCTCAGCGCCGTGAGGCATGGAGTATGAATAAAAAAAAAATGTTTTTATTACGTGTAAAACATTATCAGAAAAAGAGCTCAAACCCTCTAATAGAACAAAAAATAAAAAAAAATCAATTTCCAAAAATCTAGAACGGCATATGATTGGTGGATTCATATCTGCTGCCTGGGCTCAACCAATCAGCTCTTTTCTGCATTTTTACTGTATTTTGAACTGTCCCGCCTTTGAATTTGATTGGTCCATACTTCTCCATAGCTTATAATGGTTCACTGTCGCTCCTATTCTGATTGGTTGGTTTCTGCCGACCAATGAGAAGAGCTTACAGAATTTGAATTACTGTATTTCCTGGCAATTCTTTATATCGCAATTCCTGATGTAGCGCCGGTGACGGCGACAAACACATTGTTCGGGATTTCATTGATGTATGTTTAAAGAAGGTTTCAGCTCTTTTTCAGATAATATTTTACACTTAATAAAAACGATTTTTTTAATCATACTCCATGCCGCCGGTTGCTGAGAGACGAGATTTCATTGCCCCGATCTGGCCATAGACTAAATGGGAGAAGTAGCTCGCGCTCTGATTGGCCGAGATAGCCAAGCCCCGCTAGCTCAACCAATCAGCCCCTTTTCTGCATTTTTACTGTATTTTGAACAGTGCCGCCTTTGAATTTGATTGGTCAATACTTATCATAGGTTATAATGGGTCCTGTCGCTCCTATTCTGATTGGCCAGGATTGCCAAGCCCCTGCTAGCTCAACCAATCAGCTCTTTCTGCATTTTTATGTATTTTGAACTGTCCCCCCTTTTGATTTTGATTGGTCAATACTTCTCATAGGTTTTAATGGGTCACTGTCGCTCCTTTTCTGATTGGCTGGTTTCTGCCGACAAATTTAGAGCGCTTTCGAAATTTTAATTACTGTATTTCCGTCAAATTTTCCCAAAATCCAAATTCCTGATGTAGCGCCATTCTTGATTTTTGGAAAGTGATTTTATTTTTTGAATTTTTTTTAGTAGGTTGAGCTCTTTCATATAATGTTTTACACCTAATAAAGGCGATTTTTTGATTTATACTCCATGCCGCACGGACATCTTTAATGATTTTTCACTGTTTTCCAGCCTGTCTCGAATCAGAATACATGTTAGGCGCAGTCCCTTCTGCGCCTAAGTCCTGCCTGCGCCCCACACACTGGCGAGGCGTGGTGAACTTTTCCCCACATGTATGAGCGCACCTTCTCGGACGGCGAATCTTAGGCGCAGTCCCGCACTGCGCCTAAGTTCCGCACTGCGCCTCACACACTGGCGAACTTTACACGGCATGTATGAGCGCACCTCGGGCGCCGACATACATGAGGCGCAGTTTCCACTCGGAAATGAAGCGCAAACGGGCTCTCTGACATGGCGAGATTCATACATGTCGCCCTTAGTGTGTCCAGGCTGGCTTGCAATTTATGATTATCCTGTATAGATTAGAATAGAAACAGTGCTATCCCAGCCTTTCATATAATTAATAAATAAGACAAACAGTAACAGATCCAGGACTAAACTTTGGGATACAACACTTACAAACTGGGACCAGCGTAAGAATTATTTACCACCACTCTCTGAGTGCTAGTGCTAGTCCTTTGACACTATACCAGTCAACAGAGAATCTCTAAATATTATGAAGAGGGGAATAGAAAGAACTTAACTAAGTTCGTTAAGAACTCATGGGTGTAACTCATCGGGTTCTGAAGCCTTGTTCACAAGTAGTTCATTTTCTTTGAGCCATCTATATAAAGTCAAGTACTATAAAGTCAATTATTCCCTCTTCTTTTGTATATACAGAGCTGAAAAACCCATTAGAAGCTCTGGATTCTCTTTATCTCCTATGACCAAACGGCTGGGTTTTTTTTAACTTTTTTTTTTTTTTTTTACAGATTTTGGGTGACATTTATATACAGTGCTGCGCCAGAAGTGTTGCATCTTTTCAGCCTAAAATTGGTGCTGCCCTGTTCGCTATATTTCTAATAAGGCGCACTCCAATATTAGGCGCATTACAAAGCACCCGTGGCACTTTGTAATGCACCTGAGATCGGGAGGCATGCTGGAGGCATGTCGCACTACAACAGCATGAAGCTACACATACATGACTTTTGAACGGCAAATCCAGGCGCATTACTGCTGGAACAGGTAAACCACTTTAAAAGTGGTTTACCTGAGCCAGAATTGTTGCTGTGTAGCTAGAAAGTGCTTAATCTATGACCCACAGTAGAACAGATTCATAGATTCAGGTGCATTCTACGCTACTAATGCGTGCAAAAAAATGTCGCCTGGGCGCCAAAAATCAGACATGTCGCTCTTTGTAATTATCGAAGACTAACCCCAACAACCCACCAATTTGTATTTTATTTCCCTTTTAGTCAATTATTGTTATTTTAACAGGCAGTATAAGAGAATTTTACTTATACTTTTTACCAATACATTTTGCAGCATAATTACCCAGTGATAAATTTAAAGCATTCCCATTTATCTTCTGCATCTTTATTTGGCAATAGCAGCTTCCAATCTTTGTAGTAAAGTGCAGGCTTCTTACAAGGGAAAATGATCTTGGAGGTTATCACTTCCTGGCCTGTGTTTGTTTCTTACCATTTGTTGTATATCATTTTTTTTTTATTTTGGGGGAGGTAGGGTGTGTCTATGGACTACTACAAAAAACTATTTATATCATATAATCCTCCCTTAGTATTTCCACCTAAAAGGTTTCTACTTTCCCCCCCAAA
>JAODAL010036678.1:0-41373 GCA_025379985.1 Phyllomedusa bahiana | reverse complement strand
CACCGTGGGGGCCGGGGCCCCCCGGCAGGCAAAAAGGCCCCTAATGCGTTCGCCTGCCGGGGGGAGCGCGAGGCAGGCTAGTGGCGCTGTGCCCGCTGACCCCGCGCACCCCCGGGAGTGGGGGACTTAGCCCCCGGAAAACCGGTCCCGGTCTCTGGGCGTCGGGACGCAGGTCCCGGGCGTCGGGGGACGGATGCGGGGAGGGGCCCCGGGGGCGACGCCTCCCTCGGGGCCCCACGGCTGGGGGGGGCCCCGGGGGGATCCCCGGTCCCCGGGGGCCCCAGCCCAGCCTGTGCGTATGTCGAAGTGGGCCAGGCATGTTTTTTTAGCCTTTGCCCAAACATTTCCCCCCCCTTTGGGTTCAGGGGCAGTGATTTTCAGTGGGGATTTTAATGTTACGCTGGTCCCCGTTGGAAAAACCCCTTGGGGAAATCATTTTTTTAGCATGTTTGGCCCATTAAAAAGGTAAAAAGCCCCCTCTACTTCTCCAGCTCTGCGAGTTTGAGGATCATGCCCCCCTTGACGGGGCTTTTCCCTTCTTCTCTCCCCCCCACGGCCTTATGTTTTTAATATAAAAGGGTTCAGTTTCTCCCCTACTTGGGACGGTCTCTGCCTCAATTGGGGAATATTTGTGGTCGGACCATGCCCGGTGTTCGTACTCTGCGACTCCTGCCACGGGTGAAAAGGTCGGAAATTTGGGAAAGCAAAATGGTTTTCTCCTTTGCCCCGTTTGTGTTGCTGATTTTGAGAGCCAGGCCCCCCCAATTTCCCTTCTTTCCCCACCTCTGACCCCCCCCTCTAGAACCAACCAATGGGAGGTTTAAGTGGTGCTTCGGGGCACTCTCATTAAACTGGCTCCGGTTTAAAAAGGGACAGAGCGGCTGCCCTCACAAAACCCCCTTTCTAAGGTCTTACTTGGAGGTGTGCACAAAGGTGCCTTTCCCCCTCAGTCCCCCCCGAGAACGCTAAGGATCTGAGGTACGACCCCTTTGGAAATTCTTGGGGCTGTTCATAAAAAGATGCCGCAGTTCATTTTATAAATACGGCAACAATGTGGACGGATGTTGGCCTGGGCAGCCCGCCCCTGGAGGGCCCCAGTCCCATACCCCTTTTATCAAAAAAACTTGGGGAATGCTGTGGCTCATCGCACTGAGGAATTGCTAAAAATTTTCCTTTCGTTCTATTTAAAATTGTAAAACCCTTTTCCTCCCCCTCCAGCCAATCCCGGGGTGTTCCCCTCACCCTCTCTATCCTTGGGATCCGGCTTGGTGTAGGGGAAATGGGGGAAACCATTCACTCGAGGGTTGCAGTCGGTTAAAAGGTTTTCCCCAGGTGGAAAAAGCCGGGGGCCAGATGGCATCACGGGACAATCTTTAAAGCCTTGGGATTTACTCGCCCGGTGTTTTTTGGATCCCTTCAATTCCTTCAGCTGATACTACTTCCCTGCCCAGACTAGTGGACATGTTGTATTATTCCCCCAAGCCTGGCAAGGCCCCCCAATGTGCGGCAGTTCCCGTCCTTCTCCCTGAAAAATGTAGATCTGAAAATCTAGCCAAAATGTTAGCCAACAGATTAACCCTATCCTAAATCAATAACCCGCCCAGACCAGGTGGGTTTTGTCCGGGCAGGGAGGCGGCGATAATCGCTTAAAATTTTGGTTTTATCCCCATGCTCGATCCCCAAGATCCCACGAGGGTATTGTCGTGGTGGAAAAGGGGTTTCGCCCGTATTGTGGCCTTCTCTGACCAGCCCCCTCAGCCACTGGGTCTTGGGCCCCAATTTTTTGGCTAGGATTGCTTTCTGTACCCGGCGGCCCTTGCTCGTCTAAAGGTAAATGGACCTGTCTGTCCTTTTCCATTTCGAATGGATAGGCAGGGTTGCCCTTTGTCCCGTTATTATACGTCCTGGTAAGGAGATCTGAGGGGGCATCAGATCTAACCCGGACATTAAGGGGACACCTTTGGCCCCCGGGGAAATATAAATGCTCCCGTTTGCGATGGCTTTTGGGTTACTTCAAAACCCCTAATCTCCCCCCCCAGCTGAGGCCATAATAAAAAACTTGGGGAATGGTAAAACTTCAAAATAACTGTCCAATCTGAGGTCCTTGGGTCGGAATTACTACCCCCGACAGGGTTCTTAATCCCAATTTCCTTTCAGGTGGCCCGGGGGGGTTTTATATTGGGGGGGCATACCTGAAGACTTTTCGAGGCTGTTGCTACTAACTTTCTCCCTCTGTTGCGTAAAACCAAAGGGATCTGGTTTGTGGAGAATAAGGAATTGTTCTGGTTCGGCAGAAACAACCCATTAAAAATGTCTATTCTTCCCAAATTCCCATATCTCTTTCAAACCCTTCCCCTACATGTTCCCGTGCAGTTTTGGAACGCTCTTCTGAGATGTTTTTACAGTTTTTGTTGGTCCGGCTAGACCCCATAGCATACACCTTAACAAGGGCTAAGGCCCAGGGTGGCACCGGGGGTGCCCCATTGTAGGCTCTTTATCTAGCCTCGGGCCCATTTAAGGTTCCGGCCCTGTTGAGATAGAAAGGAAGCTTTGGGGCACTTAGCGGGGATTTTGTTTTCCCCGGTGGGGTTTCCCCGGCCTGGGCTCCCCCCTCTGGGTATGGCATGTCCTCCTCTTTCTGTGTGGGGGAGACCCTGTCCGTCTCTACTCCACAGGCCCCCCACTCTCTTTTAGATCGTGGGGCCTTGCCTGCCTATTACAGACAAAACCCCGATTCCCCCCCGGGGATTCGCCAATGTTTTTGGGTGGAAAAGACAAGAACACCCCTGCGTTTTCACCAAGTACTTCTGAGGGGGAAATTTTCGACGCTTGGCGACATCCTTGGGGAGGCTCCAGTCCCTAAACTGCCTCATTCAACTTGCTCAGCTTGCCCCCTTCTTTTAAGATTAAACGAGGCACTTGACAAGGGCCCCTCCCGACTTTTTGAGTAGTGGGGGGTCGTTTCGGGAAAGAGGCACTCCCTTTTTATTCCCGTATAAATTTTTGCTATCAAGCCGGGTAGCTCCCCCCCCCCTTTCTGCCTTTAAATGGGAGGAGGAACTGGCCTTTCTTACCTCAGCCAAAGGGAGCGATGTTTCCCGATGACCCCCAGGGGATGGGAGCGTCCCCCAAAATCGGAGACGGTTATAAAATTTTTTTCCCGATGGGACAGGGTTCCCCTAGTCTTGAAAAGGTCTTTCCTCCACTTCGGACCTGTGTGGAATGTGGAAAAGGAAAAGGGGGCCCTGGCCCTATATGGTGGGGTCTTTCGTTACGAACTTTTGGATTTCATCCTGGGGGTCATTGAGGAAGTCATGGAGTCTCGATTCCAAATTCTCCCAAGGCACTGCTGTTTTTGATTCCCATTGCTGTGAAAAATTCAAAAGTTTTTCTGAAGCACCTGCTTTAGGCTGCCAAAACTGTGACCCAGGAAAGGAAGTCGAGACCCCGCCCTCCCCGGGTGATTGGCTCGCGGGGAATTTGGGTTTTTTGAGGAGGATGGAGGAAATTGATTCCCGTACTCCCGAACAAGTAGATAAATTTGAAAAACCTGGGCGCCTTTGGTTACTCTTTTCAACTCCCCATTTTTCTTTCAAATTTCCCCTTAAGTGGTGGGGAGCATCTTCTCCCCTTTTCCCTCCCCCCCCCCCCCTTTTTTTTTTTGTGTGTGCGCGTGTGTTTGGTGTTTGGTGTTTCTGTGTAGTATAATTTTTCTGTTTTGTGTTGATGCCCTTTTTTTTGTAGTTAGCTTAACAACATAACCTTTTGGGCCCTTTTTATGCCCTTTTTATGAAAGGGGTTGGGACCCCCCTTGCTGCAAAGGTCCTACTTTATATTTCTATTAAGAAGGTCACCCCCCCATTCGATGTGTGGTTTCTAAAAATTTTTTTTATTCTTAGTTCTCAGATTTTTGTTTTTTTGACAGGATCTATTTTGCTTTTGTATTATTGAGGCTATATGCCGCTGTAAACTCTTTGATCACCTTTCTGTCGTTTTATGCACATGTGTAACTATGTGACGCATTGACTTGTCCATTAATAAAACCTTCTTGAATTTAAAAAAAAAAAAAAGTTTGCATTAGACATGACCAGCTGGAGCTGCTTGCCTGTATGCACTTCTTATCTGATGACAGGGAACATGACTGAGCTTTCAAGGGACTGTGGAGAAAGATGTTGTGTCTTTTGTATAGAGAATCCACTGGTTCCAAGGTTTTATTTGAGTACACATTGCACAACGCTCCCTGCTTCCCCAGAGTTGCTGCTCAGGCCCCCTCCCTCTAGTCTGTGAGGCTGCTGTGCTTTGTTTATATCGTCTCCTGATCAGATCGTGGCAAAACCCCTTTAAGTTGAATTTGTATGTAAGTTGGAGCAGGTATATTTATTAAAAAGATGATAAGATTTTTCTTTAGTTTTGGATAGTGCAGGGAAGGGTTTTTCTGTTTGTGGACCTGTTAAGAGGGTTTCATCTCATTTTCACCTCATGTGCTGCTGTGGCATGCTGGAACTTGTAGTACCACAGCTATTATTTGCTGTGGAACATGGAAGTACAAGTGCCAGTATATCCCATAAGTCTACGTTTGTAACTAGGAGACTGATGTAAGTTGAAACATTGTAAATCAGGGACTGCCTGTACTGCATTAAGCATAAACCCTCTGTTTCACATATTATTAACCGAACATTCGCTTTCTAAGTGCAATATTAAGATATTTTAAAGATATATATATTCTTTATGAAAAACTTCCTACAGTTGTTGGTACTTCATTCCTAAGCAATTACACAAATATACTTTTCTTGTTCCTAATCAGCTATCTGCTCTCCCACTTCTTTTTCTCAATGCTTCGCATAGCAGCAAGCATAGGGAAGTGGTTGTACAGGGTAGATGAATGCAAAACATTCAAAGAGATCAGATTACACAAACTGTAGATAGGAAGGAAAATACACAGAGAGCAGGTTGCAGGGGGATAATCACTTTATTATTATTATAATTATTATTATTATATTATTAACATTTATTAGGCTGTGTACAAGTGTACAGAGAAAGCAGAGCACCAATGCCAACGTCTAGACTTCTAAACACACAGAGCTCATGTCCAGCACGTATTACTGGAAGAATCCAACTGTGTGAAGAAATGTGAAAAAAGAAGCAAACAAAATATTAGGGAGACTGAAAATGAATCGATATTGCAAACTAAAATTTAGTACAACTTTTTTTTCTACTCAAGATAACTACTAACATATGAAAAAATATTTTATTTTACATAGGTGTCCACAAGCCACTCCCTTAAATCACCTGACGTTGCCAGCCAATCAGCGGCAACATCAGTGATGTACAGTTTGGAAGAGAACATAGGGTAAAAAGAAGGGGGAAACCAGCGCTGGAACAGAGGTTTTTTTTCTTATTTTACAGGCCACTAGTAGCTTTTTAATTAACCAGACAACCCCTTTAAAGTTAAGGTATTGTAAACTTTCTACATATTTTTGATGTTTTAGCATCACAAATTAATGAGGTGATACAGGCTTTAGTAGTTTGGTGATACAGTGGTTTTTGGTGAGCCCATTATCATATGTGAAGATAAGTGACTTGTTTTGGATATATCAAGCTTTTTATTTCTATATTTATATAGAGGGCTTGTCTTACCATGCTGTTTCACAGAGCCACTGTAAGCTTAAGGCTCACATTTTCTGGTTTTGTTGTTGGTGGTTCTGCGGTAGTGATATATATTTCATTTCTGCTATTCCTATATGCTCCTGTTACAGTGACATGAGTGCAGGAGATTTGTAAACTGTAGAGCACAAGGCTACAGAGCTCTAAAGGATTAAAGATTGTCAGTAAGGAATGTAAATGAATAATGGTCTTTCAAGATAAGGAGCACAACAGGGAGTGATTCACCATCCAACCCACTGCTTCAGCCTGTAAGAGCAGAGAGAGGTGGAGGGTTACTAGAAAATCTACTTCTAATTCTGAAGAGAAGTAAAAGAAAAGCAATGCATTTTGTAATATTCTAGATTTACCTTTGACTACATGTTTAAAGCTAATTAATGAACTGAGAATACCCCTTTATGCTGTTTTAAGCCTAGGGATTCACTAGTGTCTTTGGGGAAAGGGTGGAGTATGAGGTTGCCCTTTTCTGGGCAGTAATCCAGTACAGGGAGTTTTTGATAAGACATATCAGGAGGTTTTATCTACGATTTTAATATACACTACCCACAAAAAGTTAGGGAGATTTGGCTTTTGGTAGAAATTTCAGGATGAACATAACATTTCTTAAAAATGTCTTTTAAGTTAACTAAATATTTAAGTAATTAATTAAATGAGATCATCTCTTAACATTAGAATGCTTATGTCCAACTGTGCAATGTTTCAGTACTTTTTGGGATTTAAACATTCCTCCTCATCATGCTGTTCACATTTTGACATAAGATCAATGCAACACCTTATAATTGATCAATAGCACCTTGCGATTGCAAAGCTTCAAGCAGGATGCTCTCAGGCAGAAGTGGCCAATGAGCTTACAGGGTCACAGAATGTCATCATCAGGTTGTAGCAGAGATACAGATAGACTGAAAGAGTCACAGAAAAGCAAATAAGTGGCCGTTCTTTGGCTACATCACACACTGATGTCCGCTTCATTGTAAACAATGATCTGTGGAACCAAATGACAAATGCTGAGCACTTTAACCCCTTAACGACCCTAGACGTATGAGTACGTCCCAGGGCCGCTAAGGGGCTTTGCAGGGGGATTGCTCTGTGACCCACCCCCCTCCCCGCACGGCCGGCAGGTATTAGCAGCTGATCGCCGCTAACACCCGGCAGTAACAGCGCCGGCGGGTGGCGACGCCCGCTGGCGCTGTTTAACCCGTCAGACACCGCGGCAAAGATGGCCGTGGTGTTTGAATGAACGACGATCGGTGCCGCGCACCGATCATTAGAGTCATCGGTGGTCCGACGACCGGACACGGCAGTGGGGAGCCCTGTGAACGCTCCTGTCACTGCCATGTCCCGGTTTGCCCCACTTCCGGCCGTAGACAGGAGGTGGGGAAACCACCATCTTGGTACACCCTAAATCATTGCCTATGCAATGCAATATGCTGTATTAACAATCGCGCCCCCTAGTGGTCAAACACCCTAGGGGGACTCAATGTTACAGTAAAAAAAAAAAAAAAGTTTTAAAGTACAAAAAAAAAAAGTATTAAAAGTTCAAATCACCCCCTCTTTCCCCATTTTACAAATAAAATCATTAAAATAATAAAGTTACACATATTTGGTATCGCCGCGTCCGAAAAAGTCCGATCTATAAAAATATAACCTCATTTATCCCGTACACTGAACACCGTAGAAGAAAAAAAAATTGCAAACGCCAAAATTGCATATTTTGGTCATTTTACGTCACTCAAAAAATGGAATAAAAGTTGCATGCATTCCAAACTGCTAGCGATAATAAGTACACTTCAGCCCGCAACAAATGCCGCCTCACTGACATCCGTAGGTGTCGGTACAAAAAGTTATTGGTCGCACAAAATGGCGCCGCCGCGCAAATTTAAAAAATAGAAAGTGTTTGGAAATTTTTTTACGGTACCAAAACATAACGGAAACCCTACAAGTTTGGTATTGCCGGATGCGTATCAACCTGTAAAATACAGGTAATCACATTATATTTACTGAAGATTTAACGCCGTAAAAGCAAAACACCCGCAAACATGGCAAAAATACATTTTTTTCACAATTTGTCCCACTTGGAATTTTTTTGCGGTTTCCCAGTATATTCTATAGTATAGTGAATAACACCATTAGAAAGTACATCTTGTCCCGCAAAATAAAAGCCCTCATGTGTCTATGTAGGTGGAAAAATAAAAAAGTTATGGCTCTGGGAAGGCGAGGAGGAAAAAACGAACGTGTCAACAACAAAAAAACGCCGAGTCCTTAAGGGGTTAAGGGAGGTGAAAGTGTCACTTCAGACCAATCCTAATCATGTACATCAGCGTGGTCTGCGTGCTAGACAACTTGATCACACCACCAGGCAAAGACATCATTGTCTTCATGACTGATAACGTCACGTTCATGGATAATATGATCCTGTGGTCACATGCTGTACATGAAGATTGGATGCAGCATCCTGTGTTCCGTGAACGTGACATCATTAGTAGTGTTGAGCGATTTTTATCGACAAAGTTGAAATCGGCAAGGTTTTTATGGTGATCGAAATTTCCAGATCATGCGATAATTAAGGTTAAAATCTGAGCATCATCTATTAAGATCGCGCCTTTTTCGGCGCTTCCTGTAATTTTGGCGGCCAGCAAATCAGATTACAGAATAGAGCAGGGTGAGATGTGTGTGCGACGTCATGACTGGGATGTGTATGGTTGCGATTGGCTGGAAAAATCACATGACCTCGTTTTACATAGAACAGCGTTTCCTGTTTCAGCCTCAGTGTCTCTCAGCGACTCATAGGGATAGGACCTGCGTTCTGCCTGTGGCCAAACAGCTCAGCGAAATTAGTCTATTTCTGCACAGAGAAACCTCTACTATTAGCTGTGATCCGTCCAATTTAGTTAGATTAGAGATTTGAAGAATTTATGTAGTTAGCTAGAGAATTTTAAAGCAGCATCTACCGCTGTAAATTCACGGCGGTGGGAGCGGGGGGGGGGGGGCCGCGGGCGAACACAGACAAGCTCTATCTATAAAGAACACTGGATAAAGTTCACCAAGACTTAGTGTAGACATTGTAGTGGAATATCTTTATTATTAACAGTTTGCTATTGAAATATTTCCTGGATATTGGGCAGCCTGAACTTATATTGGATACACATCATTTCTAGTAACTGCAGGTCTCTTTGTTAGGTGCAAAACTCCACTTTTATTATCAGTATACATTTCAGATAGGTGTTCTTTTTAATTTTACCCATTACACCTGTGACTGTTGATATATCCACCTTGCAGTTAAATTACAATCCAGCAATCTTGTAGTCAGCACAGGTTGTTTGTTGCCAAAAATACCGTGTATCATACGAAAACATAACAGTTACGTGTTTTTTGACTTTTGCGCACCCAGCATTGTTCATTGACGCAGCATCCACGTAAATCTTAAAACAGCAATTCTATATTCACCACAGGTGAATTGAAAGGTGCAAAAAATACCGTTTTATTATACCAAAACATAACAGATACAGACATAACAGACTCCTTTTCCCGGCACTTTTTAATCTGGGGGTCAGACAGGTTTAATGGTCATACTGCGGTCCAGGACAGGTATAGTCAATGTCCAGTGAAACTAAAATGGTGGTTGAAAGACTCCTTTTTGCGGCACTTTTTAAATCTGGGGGTCATGCAGGTTTGGGCTCATGCTGCGTTCCAGGACAGGGATATTCAATGTCCAGTTCAAGTAACATGATGGTTCAAATCATACTGCCTTCTGGCACTTTTTAATTTGTGGGTGATGCAGGTTTAAGGGTCAGGCTGTGGTACAAGACAGGGATAGTGAATGGTCTGTGACTTTTTTTCTGTGACTTTTATAACCTAAGTGTGTTGCCTAAGATGTAGCATGTATCCATTTGACTGTTGTGGATGTTAATTTCAGCTTCTCCAGCCTTGTTTGGGTGTAATAATGAAGGTGTTGTTGCTCTCCCATAGACTTTAATGGTAATCGTTCATAATCGATGCTCACTATCGAAAACCTTATCGATAGCGGCCAACTATCGACTATCGCTCGATCTCGATAGCCAACGCAATCGCTCAACACTAATCATTAGTGAAGGGGGGGCAATGGAGCTCTGAAACGGTGGTGATGGGAGAAGTGAGATTGGGTTAATTTTCTATATCAGCAGAATGGGAGGTTGGAGAATGTGAGATTTTAAAGTACTTGGAAAACCTATTTAAAAGGGAAACTACCATCAACATTTTTCTTTTCACATTCTGACAAACAATATCCAACTGTTATATGAATTTCTTTTTCTTGATTGGGTGTTTTTTTTTATATACAATTTTTTAAAGTTCCCCTTTGTATATTATGCTCTCTGACTTTGTCTCTGTGACCCTTGAAAAGACACAGCAGTGAGAGGATTGCTTGATGGTCCTTTTCTCAGGCCAGCTATGGCCTACAAAGTGTGAGTATCATCAGCAAAACCTAGTAAAAGTGTGAAGAAACCCCTTCCCCAGTACAGAACAAAAGATTACCATATTTTTGTTTTGGGTGCTTTCACACATCGCAGTTTGGTGCAGTTTTAACTCCGCTCCAATTAAACTGCCTTTATTACCAGCAAGCTTTTTGCACTTAACTAAACTGTTTGGAAAGTCAGTAATTAGTGTGTTTGTAATCCACAAGACTTTAAACACAGTAATTGATTAGTTACTTGAAACACCTTTCTGAACAATTTAGACAACTAAAAGAAGCTTGCTGGTAATAAAGGCAGTTTAATTAGAGCGCAATTAAAACTACACCAAAACTGCGCTGTGAGAAAACACCCTTTATATATTGCT
The DNA here is from genome assembly GCA_025379985.1 of Phyllomedusa bahiana. Lineage (NCBI taxonomy): Eukaryota > Metazoa > Chordata > Amphibia > Anura > Hylidae > Phyllomedusa > Phyllomedusa bahiana. The sequence goes on along the minus strand of JAODAL010036678.1, from coordinate 30,900 downwards.
CATTATCTAGTATATCATTATCTATTCCTGTGAGGAGAACAATAGTGCAATCATTAAGTCATTAACTAATTTTAATGAGATAAGTAGCTGCTGAAGTTAAGTGAGATTAGCCTGTCCTGCCAAAATGTCTAGCTCACCGCTAGAAAAGGCACAGATTTTATATGTAATATTTAATTGCAAAGGACTGCTGCAATAAAAAATACTGCAAAAAATCTTTAAAAAAGTTCACCATGAATATTGGTTTTAACAAAAAACCTCCTTTCTGATGGAAGTGTCCCCAATACAACAAGATCTAAGGCCAGTCAAGCTGCAGCAAATCACATTTATATTATTGTATTTGTGTAATAGATACATTAAGAATGTACAAGTAGATGCTCCATTCTGCATCCGTCCCATTTACAGTGCTGTGCGAAAGTATTCGGCCCCCTTGAACTTTTCAACCTTTTGCCACATTTCAGGCTTCAAACAAAGATATAAAATTTACATTTTTGGTGAAGAATCAACAACAATTGGGACACAATTGTGAAGTGGATATTTTAAACTTTTGTAAAAAAAACACAAAACTGAAAAGTGGGGCGTGCAATATTAATCGGCCCCTTTACTTTCAGTGCAGCAAACTCACTCCAGAAATTCAGTGAGGAGCTCTGAATGATCCAATGTTGTCCTAAATGACTGATGATGATAAATATAATCCACCTGTGTGTAATCAAGTCTCCGTATAAATGCACCTGCTCTGTGATAGTCTCAGGGTTCTGTTTAAAGCGCAGAGAGCATCATGAAGACCAAGGAACACACCAGGCAGGTCAGTGATATTATTGTGGAGAAGTTTAAAGCCGGATTTGGATACAAAAAGATTTCCCAAACTTTAAACATCCCAAGGAGCACTGTGCAAGCGATCATATTGAAATCGAAGGAGTATCAGACCACTGCAAATCTACCAAGACCCCGCCGTCCCTCTAAACTTTCATCTCAAACAAGGAGAAGACTAATCAGAGATGCAGCCAAGAGGCCCATGATCACTCTGGATGAACTGCAGATCTACAGCTGAGGTGGGAGAGTCTGTCCATAGGACAACAATCAGTCGTACACTGCACAAATCTGGCCTTTATGGAAGAGTGGCAAGAAGAAAGCCATTTCTCAAAGATATCCATAAAAAGCCTGGTTTAAATTTTGCCACAAGCCACCTGGGAGACACCAAACATGTGGAAGAAGGTGCTCTGGTCAGATGAAACCAAAATCGAGCTTATTGGCCACAATGCCAAACGATATGTTTGGTGTAAAAGCAACAGAGCTCATCACCCTGGACACACCATCCCCACTGTCACACATGGTGGTGCCACCATCATGGTTTGGGCCTGCTTTTCTTCAGCAGGGACTGGGAAGATGGATGGAGCCAAATACAGGACCAGTCTGGAGGAAAACCTGTTGGAGTCTGCAAAAGACCTAAGACTGGGACGGAGATTTATCTTCCAACAAGACAATGATCCCAAACATAAAGCAAAATCTACAATGGAAGGTTCACAAATAAATGTATCCAGGGGTTAGAATGGCCAAGTCACAGTCCAGACCTGACTCAAATCGAGAATCTGTGGAAAGAGCTGAAAACTGCTGTTCACAAATGCTCTCCATCCAACCTCACTGAGCTCCAGCTGTTTTCCAAGGAAGAATGGGCAAGAATTTCAGTCTCTCGATGTGCAAAACTGATAGAGACATAGCCCAAGTGACTTGCAGCTGTAATCGCAGCAAAAGATGGCGCTACAAAGTATTAACTTAAGGGGTCGAATAATATTGCACGCCCCACTTTTCAGTTTTTTATTTTTTACAAAAGTTTAAAATATCCAATAAATTTCGTTCCACTTCACAATTGTGTCCCACTGGTTGTTGATTCTTCACAAAAAAATTTAAATTTTATATCTTTATATTAGAAGCCTGAAATGTGGCAAAAGGTTGAAAAGTTCAAGGAGGGTGAATACTTTCGCAAGGCACAGTATCTGACCCAGTACATACATGTATAAGAAGAGGCTCCGTTCTGCATCCGTCCCATTTATCTGACCCAGTACATACATGTATAAGAAGAGGCTCCGTTCTGCATCCGTCCCATTTATCTGACCCAGTACATACATGTATAAGAAGAGGCTCCGTTCTGCATCCGTCCCATTTATCTGTCTTTTTTTTTTTTTTCGAATTCCAACAGGAAAATTTTATTAAAAGATAAACAATTACATTCAGTGTCAGAAGACAATCCAGTAGTACGTAAATTATGCTATACTCGAGTTTACACAGTACAAGATAGCTGTTAGATATTAGAAACATATGTCAGCTTTGGCTGAAAGATAGGATAGCAAACAAACATTAGCAGAACATTATCATAACATTGCAAGTTAGTGATACCAGTATAAGCTAAGAAAAACTGTAGTTGCTTGTCCTGTACAAATGAGTCTCATAAGATCCTATTTGAATCGACAAGTCAGAAGCTGGTACTAGATATCTGCGGACCCACTGTGATCCTGGTTCATGAGCATCAGGAAAAAGAAAAGGGCTAGCGTCCAAAACAAAAAGAAGAAAGAAAAAGAGGATCTCCGGACAACCCCCGCCCACCCCCATAGTCCGCTCCCAGACCACCAACAGCTAGCTAGCATAGACACTTACCGGTGAAACGCAATCGGTGAAGCGGTACCGGTCCGTACGGCAGAAGACAAACCACTCGTCCCAAGTCCGCAAGTGTTTCATGGTTAGGGAGATGGAGTCAGCATAAAACTCATCCATTCGTTGCAGTGTATGAATTTCCCGGAACCATGAAGAAATGGACGGACTGGAAGTAGATAGCCATAAACGGGGAATCACCAATTTTGCCGCCAAAATCAAGAACCGCAATAGGTGTGTTTTGAGGGAAGTGAGTGGCATAGGGATGTCAAAGAGAAACAAGGAGGCCGGGTCATTTCTGATTCTAAAACCTGTGATGTCATGTATAAGATCAAGGACACTCCTCCAAAAGGGTTGGAGAATAGGGCAGCTCCACCAGATGTGCGAAAGTGTTCCTATGTGTGTTTTGCAGCGCCAACAAACGTTCGACGTCGCCGGATTGATGGAGTGCAGGAGAGCTGGGACCCTATACCAACGTGTAATTAATTTATAGTTTAGTTCCTGAGCCCAGGTAGAAATGGAGGACTTGTGGGTTAGGAAGAAAGCCTTTTCCCATTCTTCCAGTGTGAGTTCCCGTCCCAAGTCTGTCTCCCATGCCTTCTGGAAGGGGAGCTTATCCCTGTCTGTGGAGATTAAAAGCCCGTATATTCTCGAGAGCGTGCGCCTCCCTAAAGACTCCCGCAGACACCACTTTTCGAATGTCGAGTGCTTTCTGGGAGATCTAATGCGATTTTATTGGTAGAATAGAAGCTTTGCAATTGGTAGTAACTAAATCTCGAAAAGGCAGACGATGTTGTGTCACCTACTAGATTGTGATAGGATTTCAATGAGTCTGGGGAGAGCACACTGTCGAAGACCGTGCTGGATGCCTTCCTGCCCAACAAACGGGTGATAGCTAGCGATAGATGTTCAGGAATCCCAGGGTTACCTACGATGGGGACGAGTGGACCCCCTGGTTTGAACAATGACATCTTGGAGGGATAGGTTCTGCAAATCAGAACCGATGTGCGAGCCACTAGGGGAACTATGTTTAAGAGTCTTCTTGGTAATAATCGTGGCGTCAGCCATGGCAAAGCCGCCGTGTGTGCTCTGTATATCAACGTCTCGAGTTGTACCCAGAGTTTTGAATGGGCGTGGGGGAAAGAGTCCAATGTATGCACCATGGCTGGGGCCAATAAAAGGGGAAGAAATCAGGAAGTGCAAGCCCCCTCCACCTTGGGCCCTTTCGTAGTGTCAGTGAGCTACTCGGGGTGTTTTTTTGCCCATCAAATTCTGACACAAGTTTGCTACAGTCTTGAAAAAACTTTTGGGAGAGAACGGGGCCTTTGGAAGAGAATAACGACGTGGGAGGACGTTCATTTTGATTCGTTTTTTGCGTCCGATCCAGGAAAAATCCCTTTTATCCCTCTTAATAAATTTTGGGCCTAATTGGGTCGGGGGGGCAAAATTGGGGCGAACATTTTTCGGGGTTTCGGGGGTTTTTTTGACACCTAGGAAGTAAAGGAGGTTGAGGACCATTAAGGGGTAAGCCGATTTTTAAGTGCTAAGGGTTGGTCGGGAAGATTTAGACCTATCTACACTTTTTGAATGTTTACTTTGGACCACAAACAAGCCAAAGTCTTGAAAAATGCTCTGGTACGCGGGAGAGAGTCTGGGGGTGGAGGTTAGAAGCAGGTGTCTGCAAAGGGCAGCATTTAAAGGGTTGGTTAGAAAAGTTGGACACCCTGAATGGGTCGTCAAACTTCAGGCCGATTAGGGTTCCAAAACCCATATAAAGTAGTGGGGGAGAGGAACACCCCGCCTGGTCCCTTTGGTTTTGGGAAAGAAAAGGAAGAGAGCCTTTTTTAAGGGATCTGCGCCTGGGGAGCTGATATAGTGCAAAACCTTTCTCATTGCCACCCATCCTATTTTTTCCAACCCCCCTTCAAAAAGGGCCCCAAATTTTAACTCGTAAAAAGCCTTTTTTGGGCGTCGGGGATAAAAGAACAGGGGGAATTTTTGAGGTTTAAATTTTTGTAGAAGAGAGAAAGTTTCAAGGGGTTTTCTCTCGCCCCCTGGGGGGGACGAAGCCGACCATCGGATGAATAGAAGCCTTAACAAGGGGCAAGCCCCATAGCAAACAGCTTTGTGAAAACTTTGCCTCGGGTTAATTAGAGAATGGGGCTGTAATTTTACAAAAAGGCCGGGTCTTTCCCTTCTTTTGGAATCACTGTGAGATGCTTTTAGAAAGCTGGGTCAAAGTGGGCGCCAGTGAAAAACCTGTTAAAAGCTTTAAAGGGGGGGTGGGCCAGGGAATCTTCGGGTTTTTTTAAAAAAGGGGTGTCCCTAGGGGGCCCCCGGGCCTTCCCTTGGGGGGCGAAATAGCTCTACCCGTTCCTCGAGCGTAAAAGGGTCCTCCCGGGGGGCGAGAGTTTTGGGGGGCAACACGAGGGAGGGCCTGCGCGGAGGTATTTCCCTAAGGATTGCGGTGAGTTTCCCAAACTTGGGGGGTTCCCCGGGGGGTGAGATTGTACGCTCTGTGTGTAACTGTTTAAAAACCCTTTAAATATATCCTTTTATGTGTGTGAGCTGGGCCTTTTATTTTTAATGACGGGAAAAATAAGGAAGCCCCTTTTCTCGCGAAGCGCTCGAGCCAAGTACCTCCCGGGTTGTTTCTCCCGGCGTAGAAAGGGGCCAGCGCATATTTGGAGTATTCCCTTTTTTGTGGTCCCCCAGCCGGCGTATCTCGTTTCGATTTGCATTATTCCTCAAGTCGTCTCCAAGCCCGAGGCTTTATGTGTGGACTCAAGCAGATGCAAGCGCGAGAGAAGGGCTTGCAGCTTGTGGGCCTTTTCACGTTTCAGTCTGGCTCCGTGTTTGATGAGGACACCTCTCAAGACACAATTAAGTGCTTCCCATTGGGTCTCTGGTGTTGTAAGATCATCTGCATCTGCGGAGCAGAACATTTCTGTTGAGCTAGTGAGCTCTGAGAGGCAGAGAGAATCCGAGAGTAGAGACTCCTTTAGTCACCCTGCTATTTCTCTCTCAGTGTGTGGTACCACCATAACTCCTAGGCAGCAGGCCCGCTGTCTGGGGGTTATACTAGACTCTGATCTGACCTTCACTCCCTATATCAAATCCCTTGCCCGCTCTTGTCACCTGCCCTCAAGAACACCCTCCAGATCCGTCCATTTCTCACTGTGGAAACAACTCAAACTCTCATTGTTGCTCTTATTCATTCTCGTCTTGACTACTGTAACTCCCTACTTGTTGGTCTTCCTCTCTGTAAACTCTCCCCTCTCCAATCTGTCCTGAATGCAGCAGCCAGGCTTGTCTTTCTTTCCAGCCGCTATACTGATGCCTCTACCCTGTGTCAGTCTCTCCACTGGCTGCCTATTCAGTACAGAATACAACATAAATCATCACTCTCACACATAAGGCTCTCCACAGTGCTGCACCCCATACATCTCCTCCCTTACTCTGTCAAAACCACCCTCCCGCTCTCCCCCCGCTCTGCTACTGATCTAAGACTACAACCCTCACTCATCCGAACCTCCATGCCCGTCTCCAAAGATTTTGCACGTATTGCACCAGTTCTCTGGAACATGTTACCCCATGTGATCAGGCACACTCACAACCCTCACAGTTTTAAGTGCGTCTGAAAACTCATCTTCTTAGACAACCCTATAAAAAATCCCTAATTGTCAACCCCCCAAAATTCTGTCACAGATTCGTCATTCCTGCACTTTGGCCCCCACAGGCACATATCATGTATATAGATGTAATGGTTGGGATGGCAGGTTCATCCACATTTTATGTATACTACCCCATATTTATGTAACATGGCTGGTCCATTGTAAACCAAGCACTTGTCAGCCTTTGTTTCACCCATACACCCTAATAGATTGTAAGCTCTTGCGAGCAGGGCCCTCACACCTTGTGTCTCATTTGTCAGTAGCTTTTTTATAATGTAATGTCTGGTTTGTCTGTGCTTATTCCCTCTATATTGTAAAGTGCTGCGGAATATGTTGGCGCTATATAAATAAAGATTATTATTATTATTATTTCCAGGAAAAAGCGGGTCTGCTATCTTGTGGGAGCCGAAAATCGCAGTGGATCGGGGCGTGGTCGGAGTGTAAGATATTACCGATCGAGGCACTACAGACAGAGGCTAGTATGGAGTGGTGCGGGAGGATGTAGTCGATTCGGCTATAACAGTCGTGCGGAAACAAATAAAAGGTGTAGTCCTGTTCCCTAGGGTTTAGGAGTCTCCAGACATCCACAAGTTGCATATGGTGAATCAATTTTCGGACCCTATTGTGGGGGTTTGATGGAAGGGAAGACCTGCCTGTTGAGGTGTCTTGTAAGGGGTTTAGAGCGAGATTGAAATCGCCACATAAAATGATTTTGCCTTGAGCAAAACATGTAAGGGTATCTAAACATTTGGATAGAAACGAGAGCTGACCAGTGTTAGGGGCGTAAATGTTCGCGATCGTGAATGTGTGACCCTTAATATTGCATTTAACCAACAGAGTGGACTTCCAGGATCTGAACCGACAAGGACTTATGAAAGAAGATGGCGACTCCTTTTGTTTTGGCAAGGGGGTTACTACAATGGCACCAGACAGGGAAGTACCTATTGCGGAGGTTTTGGGCGTGGGAGTTTAGTAAGTGGGTCTCCTGTACACCAACTATGTGGGACCTCTGCTTGTGCAGACTGTAGAGGATCTGAGAGCGTCTCTCGGGAATATTAAATCCCTTCACATTGAGGGATGTTACTCGGAGGTTAGTCATTTGGAGGCAATATATGAGTCTCCAATGAGATGAAACCGAGAGGAGAGACCGAGGGGAGGGCGGAGATCGACCGGAGAGAGCCAAAACAAACTAATTGTAACCATGGTAACATAAGTAACAAAACGGGGGCCTTTTAAAATTCAGGACAAGAAACTAAAAGAGTTTGAAAAAAAAAACTTCAAAGGCCCCTTGCGGTATAGGAGGCCTTTTTAAACCCGGGGGCAAAGAGAATTATTATCAAAGAAGAGAAAAAAAACCCTTTTACGGGTGTAAAAAAGCAATGTCCCAAAGGGGACGTCTCAGGGGGGGTTTAATCGCACGGGAGGTTGGGGTGGGGGGCCCCCCAAAGCAAAAGTAAAGGGCAACCAAACCCCAAACCCGTGGGCGGGGAAAAAAAAGATAGCCATTCTCCCCCAGTCGCAATGGCATGTTTTGATCTTTTTCCCTTTATCTCAGCGGCTATAGCATTTTTACATAGCGGGAAACCCAAATTTGAAAAACCGTTAGTGAGAGAGAGATGCGGGGACAGGAAAAGGGGGGAGGGGAAGGAAAAATTTAAAAAAGGGAAAAAGGAAAGAGGGAAGGGGGGAGAGAGAGAGGGAGGGGGGGAAAAAGGGTGGGGGGAGGGGAAGGGAGAAGTTTGGAAGGGGGGCAAAAGGTCTGGGAAAGGGGGGGAGGAGAAAAAGGGGGGTTAGGGGCCGCTGCCATAGGGGCCCTCTAAAAAAGGGAGACTTTAAAGGTTTTCCCCCGGGAAAAGGAGGGGCCAAAGCAAGAAATAAGGAAAAGAGACCCCCGGGGAAAGAGTTCCCCCCATCTTAAAAAGGTCAGCCCGGGGTTTAAACGATGGGGGTTTTTGGGGTGGTGAGGGGCCCACCTGCCCCGGGGCGTCACCCGGGGGCGGGGGGGGGGCCCTTGGGCCCTTGGATTCCAAAAAGGAAACGAGTCTGCAGGCCCGGTTAGCCCCCGGGTTTTTGCCCCACCCGGAGGCCCCCGCAAAAGCTGCAGGCAGGTCGGGCAGACAAATCTAGGAAGTCCAATGTTGAAAGGAAAACCTTGGAGGTCCTTTGGGGATCGGAAGGAAGGAAGTTTTTTTTGTGTCGAACCTGGAGTGAAAAAGGGGGAACCCCCATCTGTACTGGATACCCCTTGCTTGGAGAAGAGACAGGAGCGGCTTAACCGCTGTACGCATATGGAGGGTCCTTCTGGAAAGATCTGGGAAGAGGTGAAGTGTCATGCCGTCAAAGGTCACGTTTTGCATTAAGCGGGCTTTTCTCATTATCTCTTCCTTCAGGGTGAAGTGGTGAATGCGGCACACAATGTCTCTTGGCTTCATGGGATCTGGATTCGGAGGCCGGAGAGTTCTGTGTGCTCGGTCAAAGGCGATCACTGTCCCCTCTGGTCTGCCCAAGATGAAGTTAAACACCTTAGTTAAAGTTGGTATCAGTTCAGCCGGCTTGATTGTTTCTGGGAGGCCTCGCACTCTTATGTTGTTTCTTCTACTACGATTTTCAAGGTCATCTATATGATTGATAAGATTAGCGTGGCAGTCATTTTGCTCATTGATGGAGAATTGCAAGGTTGAAAGCTCAGTCTTTGTGGAGATCTGAGCTGCCTCCAGCTGTTGTACCCGCTCCTGAAGGGCCACAATGTCAGATTTAACAGGGGCCAAGTCACGTCTCCAGGCATGTTGCATATCAAGCGCCATTTGGTGCATATCAGATTTGGTGGGAAGCAGTGATAATAGCGCACGGAGCTCTGGGTGGACCGCAAGAGTGTGGATCGCCTCTTCCGGCGGAGGAAGGCTTACGGCTTGAGAGAGAATTTGCGGGCTTGTCTGGCGAAAGACAGGGGCATCTATCGAGGGCGTAGAGCCGTCAACCCGGCGAGCTGGGCTGTCTCTCCATGTGGGCGAGTTTGAGCGCGAGTGCCACTCCGGGCTTGGCTGTGTGGCTGGCAGCTGTGTAAAATGGCCTGTAGGGCTGGCAGTCATGGAGACTATAGTATGTTGCCTCTCTATGGGCTCCAGTGACTCAGGGACTATTGTAGATGCTCCCAGAGGCCCCAGTGAGGTCCCCACGGGTGTTGAAGTTAGGGACATTTGTATGAGGCGGTGGGTCATTAGGGGTCCTTCCCCAGAGGGTGCCGTGGGTTCTGCAGGGGCCAGGACGTAGCCCTCAGTAGCTGTGATAGGCTCCATGGCGGTCTGAACATGCCACTGGAAAGCATCTCCCCGTGCGGCGAAGGAATATTGCGCTCTATAGTAGCAGGGGATTGGGACGGGTCTTTGGCACCCGGACTCGGGCCTTCCGTAGCCCAGTTATTTATTGAGGCCTGCATATAAGTGGCAGTAGGGCTCGCTTCAGGCGAGTAATGTGCATAGTATGGCGCAGGGATGTTTGCAGTCACTTTGGGGGGCAGGGGAGTTAACTGTCTCTCAGTTGCAGCATGGTGAATGCTGTTGGCAGTGGAGGCCTCCGCTGGCTCTGTCTCGCCTCCCTGCTGCGCTGCGCACCCACCTCTCTTCCCTGTGATTCCGTCCCGGGTGCGTTCCCTGCTGGGGCTCCGCAAGTCCACCGGGACCTGCGCCTTCTCCCGATCCGGGCCCCGAGGCTGTAGCGTCGGCGCGGTACCATCATGCAGCTCCCGCGGCGATGAAGCAGCGCCGTCTGCTCTCTGTGAGCCAGATGACACCGGTAAGTGTCTGCCGGCTATGCAAGGCTTTGGGGTCCCGGTCTTCGTTGGTGCCGGTGCTTGCATCTCCTTTGGCGCCCTCTTCCCTCTGCGCCGAGAGGATGGCAGGCAAGATGGCGCCTCAGCTTCTGGAGCGCGGGAACCCCGCGAGTCCTCCACGAGCCCCGAGAGCGGGGCAAAGTAGTTGGAAATCAGGATGTCCTCTCCTGCGGTGTCTCTGAGGGCGTAAGCAGCTCGTTTTGCCCTCTTGATGCACATTTTGCGAGGTGGGTGAGGCTGAATTATCGGGCCCTGGACGGAGCTCTCTGAAGATGCGTCTGTGCTCTTCACATGGCAGGACACGCCCCCTGTCCCATTTATCTGACCCAGTACATACATGTATAAGAGGCTCCGTTCTGCATCCGTCCCATTTATCTGACCCAGTACATACATGTATAAGAGGCTCCGTTCTGCATCCGTCCCATTTATCTGACCCAGTACATACATGTATAAGAAGAGGCTCCGTTCTGCATCCGTCCCATTTATCTGACCCAGTACATACATGTATAAGAGGCTCCGTTCTGCATCCGTCCCATTTATCTGACCCAGTACATACATGTATAAGAAGAGGCTCCGTTCTGCATCCGTCCCATTTATCTGACCCAGTACATACATGTATAAGAGGCTCCGTTCTGCATCCATCCCATTTATCTGACCCAGTACATACATGTATAAGAGGCTCCGTTCTGCATCCGTCCCATTTATCTGACAGTACTACATAGATAAGGAGGCTCCGTCTGCATCCTCCCATTTATCTGACCCAGTCATACATTTAGTAAGAGGCTCCGTCTGCCAACCATCCCATTTATCTGACCCAGCACATACATGTATAAGAAGAGGCTTATTCTGCATCCGTCCCATTTATCTAACCCAGTACATACATGTACAAGAGGCTCCGTTCTGCAACCCGCCATTTAATCTACCCAGTACAATACATGATAAGAAGAGGCTCCGTTTCTGCTATCCTTCCATTTTATCTGGCCCACGTAACATACATGTATAAAGAAGAGGTCTCCCGTTCTGCATCCATCCCATTTATCGGACCCAGAACATACAAGTATAAGATGAGGCTCCGTTCTGCATCCTCCTATTCATCCTGACCCAGTAAATACATGTATAAGAGTGCACCGTTCGCAACCATCCCAATTATCAGTCCAGTACAAAAGAGTACATTATATTAGCTCCGTTCTGCATCCGTCCCATTTATCAGACCCCATTACATACAAGTATAAAGAAGCCTGTTCTGCATCCGACCCCATTATATCTGTGACCCAGTACATACATGTTTACAGGGGAGGGCTCTGTTCTGCATCCAGTCGCATGTATCTGACCCAGTCCATACATGTTTAAGAAGAGGCTTCCCGTTCATTATCCCTCCCCGTTTATCTACCCAGTACATACATGTAAAAGATGCTCCATTCTGCCATCATCCCATTTATCTGAACGCAGTAACATGACATACATAAGAAGCTCCGTTCTGTATCCGTCCTATTTATCGATCATACCTACAAGTATAAGAAGGAAGCTCGTTCATGCATCCGTCCCCATTTTTTCCTGACCCAGACATATCATGAATAAGAGGCTCCGTTCTGCATCCATCCCATTTATCCTACCCAGTACATACATGTATAAGATGAGGCTCCGTTCTTCATCCATCCCATTTATCTGACCTAGTACATACACGTATAATAAGAGGCTCCGTTCTGCATCCGTCCCATTTATCTGACCCAGTACATACATGTATAAGAGAGGCTCCATTCTGCTTCCATCCCCATTTATCTGACCTAGTACATACCGTATAATAAGAAGGCTCCGTTCCTCATCCATCCCATTTATCTACCAGTACATACATGAAAAGAGGCACCGGTCTGTATCCGTCCATTATCTTGACCCAGTACATACATGTATAAGAGCTCCGTTCTGCATTGCCGTCCCGTTATCTGACCCAGTAACATACATGTATAAGAGGCTCCTCTGCATCCGTCCCGTTTATCTGACTCCATACATACGGTATAAAGAGGCTTCCGTTCAGCTCGTCCCATTTATCTGACCCAACATACATGTATAAGAGGCTCGCGTTCTGCATGCCTCCTATTCATCTGACCCAGTACATACATGTATTAGAGAGGCCCGTTCTGCATCCACCCCATTTATCTGACCCAGTACATACATGTATAAGAAGAGGCTCCGTTCTGCATCCGTCCCATTTATCTGTCCCAGTACATGTAGAGGAGGCTCCGTTCTGCATCCATCCCATTTATCTGACACAGTACATACATGTATAAGAAGAGGCTCCGTTCTGCATCCGTCCATATTAATCTGAGCCATACAATACATGTATAAGGAGGCTTCCGTTCTGTTGCATCCGTCCCATTTATCTGACCCAGTACATACATGTATAAGAGGCTCCGTTCTGCATCCGTCCCATTTATCTGACCCAGTACATGTATGTATAAGAAGCTCTGTTCTTCATCCGTCCCCATTTATCTGACCCAGATACATACAGAGTAACTAGCGAGTCTACATTCTGCAGTCGTCCCATTATCTGACACCGAGGTACATACATCTTTAAGAAGAGGCTCCGTTCAGTATCCCTGCCATTTATCTAACCCAGTACATACATGTAAAAGAGGCTCCATTCTGCATCCATCCCTTTTATCTGACGCAGTACATACATACATACGGAGCTCCGTTCTGTATCCGACCCATTTATCTGATCCAGTACATACATGTATAAGGAGGATGCTCCGTTCTGCATCCGTCCCATTTTTCTGACCCAGTACATACATGTATAAGGGAGGATGCTCCGTTCTGCATCCGTCCATTTTTCTGACCCCATACATACAATGTATAAAATCAGTCTCAATTCTGCATCCATCCCCATTTATCGACCCAGTACATACATGTATAAGAGCTCCCGTTCTGCCTCGCCCATTTATCTAGACCATAGCATACAAGTATACGAAGAGGCTTCCGTTCTGCGAATCGTCCCATTTATCGAAACCCAATACACTACATGTATATTAGACCTCCGTTCTGCATCCGTCCCATTTATCTGACCCAGTACAGTACAAGTAAAATAGGCTCCGTTCTGCATCGACCCAATTTATCCTGCTCCAGTACATACATGTATAATAGGAGGCTCCGTTCGTATTCCGTCTAGTTTCTGACCCAGTCCAATACATTATTAAGAGTTCCGTTCTGCATCGTCCCATTTATCAGACCCCGAACATACATGAAACAAGGCTCTTCTGCATCCTTCCCATTTATCTGACCCAGTACATACATGAAGAAGAGGCTCCGTTCTGCATCCGTCCCATTTATCTGATCCAGTAACATAAAAGAATAAGAAGAGGCTCCGTTTTCTGCATCCTTCCCAATTTATCTGACCAGAACATACATTTATAAGAGGCTCCGTTCTGCAATCCAGTCCAAATTCATCTGACCCAGTACATACATGTAGAGAGGCTCCGTTCTCTGCATCCGTCCCATTTATCAGACCCATACATACAGTATAGGAGGCTCCGGTTCGGCATCCGTCTCATTTATCTGACCCTCAATAGTACATACAAGTATAAGAAGAGCTCCGTTCTGCATCCCGTCGCATTTATCTGACCAGTAATTCAAATAAAAGATGCTTCCGTCTGCCATCTGGTCCCATTTAAATCTGACCATACATACATGTAATAAAGGCTCCTCCTGCATCCGTCCATTTATCTGACCCAGTACAAACATGTATAAGAAGAGCTCCGTTTGCCATCCGTCTCATTGGTTATCTGACTCCATTACATACCTGTATAAGAGAGGCTCCTGTCTGCATCCATCGCTTTAGACATGACCCAGTACATACATGTATAAGAGGAGGCTCCGTTCTGTATCCGTCCTATTTATCTGACCCAGTATATACATGTATAAGAGGTTCCGTTCTGCATCGTCCCATTTCTCGGACCCCATTACATACATTTATCCAGCGCGAGGCTCCTTACTGCATCGTCCCATTTATCGATCCAGTAATAACATAATGTTATAAGAAGGAGGCCTCCGTCCTGTCAACCGTCCATTTATCTGACCTAGAACTATACATGTATAAGAGGCTCCGTTCTTGCATCCGTTCCAAGTTATCTGACCCAGTACATACATGTATAGGAGGCTCCGACTGGCTCCTCCCATTTATCTGACCTCGTACATACATGTATAGAGGCTCCTTCTGTATCTGTCCCATTTACTGACCCAGTCTGACATGTAACTAGGCTCCGTTCTGTATCCGTCCCATTTATCTGACCCAGTACATACATGTATATGGGCCTCCGTTCTGCATCCGTACCCATTTATCTGACCCAGTACAAACATGTATACGAGGCGCAGGCTGCATCCGTCCAATTTATCTGACCCCCCATACAAACATGAATAAAAAGGGATCTCCGTTCTGCAACCGTCCCATTTATCTGACCCAGTACAATACATGAATAAGAGGCGTACGCGTCTCCATCCATCCCATTTATCTGACCTCGTACATACATGTATAAGAGGCTTCAGTTCTGCATCCGTCCCATTTATCTGAACCCTGTAAATACATGTTTAAGAAGAGCTCCCGTTCATACCCTCCCATTATTCTACACCCAGTACATACAAGAAAAAGAGGCTCCATTCTGCATGCCATCCCACTTATCGACCAGTTACATACATACATAAGAAGCTCCCGTTCAGTATCCGTCCCATTTATCTGATCGCAGTACCATACATGTATAATAAGATCGCGTCCGTTCTGCATCCGTCCCCATTTTTTTCAGCCAAGTACATACATGTAAAAAGAGGGAGTCCCTTCCATTCTGCATCCATCCCATTTATCTGACCCAGTACATACATGTATAAGAAGAGTCTCCATTCTGCATCCATCCCATTTATCTGACCCAGTACATACATGTTTAAGAAGAGGCTCCTTTCAGTATCCCTCCCATTTATCTAACCCAGTACATACATGTATAAGAAGAGGCTCCGTTCTGCATCCGTCCCATTTATCAGACCCAGTACATACATGTATAAGAGGCTCCGTTCTGCATCCATCCAATTAATTCTGAACCCAGTACACATACACGTATAATAAAGGCTCCGTTCTGCATCCTTCCCAGTTATATCTACCCACATACACTTATAATACAGAGGCTTCCGTACGGCATACGTCCCTTTTATCTGGACCCCAGTACATACATTAAAAGAGGCTCCCGTTCTGCATCCGCCCCATTTATCTGACCCATACATACATTATAAGAAGAGGCTCTGTTCGTGCATCCGTCCCAATATCTGACCTATAACATAACATTATAAGAAAGGCTCCGTTCTCCATCCGTCCTCATTTATCTGACCCAGTACAAACCATGTATAAGAGGCTCCGTTCTGCATCCGTCGCTTTTTATAGACCTCAGTACATACAAATGTTTAAGAGTCTCCGTTCTGGCAATCCGTCCCAATTTTATCTGACCCAGTACATAACAAGTATAAAGAGGCTCCAGTTCTGCATCCGTCCCATTTATCTACCCAGTACATACTGTATAAAGGTCTACTTTTCAGCATCCGTCCCATTTATCTGACCTCGTACATACATGCATAAGTGGCTCCGTTCTGCATCCGTCCCATTTATCTGACCCAGTACAAACCAGTGCATAAGAGTTCCGTCTGCACCGACCCATTTATCAGACCCAGTACATACAGTGTAATAAAGCTCCATCTCTGCATACCGTCCCCATTATATATCTCGAACCCAGTACAACATGTTTACTAGAATTAGGCCTCCGTTCATATCCCTCCCAAATTATCAACCCAGTACATACATGTAAAAGAGGCTCCATTCTGCATCCATCCCATTTATCTGACGCAGTACTTACATAACATACATAAGAAGCTCCATTCTGTATCCGTCCCATTTATCTGATCCAGTAACATACATGGATATTAGTAATGCCTCGTTCTGCATCCGTCCCATTTTTTCTGACCCAGTACATACAAGTATAAGAACGAGTCCTACCATTATGCAATCCATCCATTATCTGACCCAGTATACATACATGTATAAGAGGATCCATTGCTGCCTCCGTCCATTTATCTGACCCCAGTACATACAGTAAATGAAGAGGGCACCGTTCTGCATGCCGTCCCATTTAAACTACCCGTACATACATGTATAAGAAGAGGGCTCCGTTTCTGCATCCGTCCCATTTTATCTGACCCAGTACATACCAAGTATAATAAGAGGCTCCGTTTCGCATCCGTTCCCATTTTATCTGACCCATACGACATGTAAAGAAGAAGGCCCCGTCTGCATCCGTCCCATTTATCTGACCCATACATACATTATAAAAGCTCCGTTCTGCATCCAATTCCATTTATACTGACGGCAGTACATACTATGTTAATAAAAGGAGCCTCCGTTCTGCATCCATCCATTTATCTGACCAGTACATACACGTATAATAAAGGCTCCGTTCTGCATCCTACCATTATACTGACCCAGTACATAACGATGGGTATAAATGGATGGCTCCGTTCTGCATCCGTCCCTCCCATTTTTCTGACCAATAGCAATACATTAATAAGAGTGATGTCTCCATTCTGCATCCAGTCCTCATTTATCTGACCCAGTACATCAGCATGTATTAAGAAGAGTCTCCATTCTGCATCCATCCCATTTATCTGACCCAGTACATACATGTTTAAGAAGAGGCTCCTTTCAGTATCCCTCCCATTTATCTAACCCAGTACATACATGTATAAGAAGAGGCTCCGTTCTGCATCCGTCCCATTTATCTGACCCAGTACATACAGTAAAGAGGCTCCCGTTCTGCATTCCCATCCCATTTTACTGACACGATACATACACGTAAAATAAGAGCTGTCCGATCCTGCAACCGTCCCATTTATCTGACCAGCACATACACGTATAATAAAGGCTCCGTTCTGCAACCGTCCCATTAAACAGACCCAGTACAACATGTTATAAGAGTGACTCCGAGTCTGCATCCGTCCCAAATATCTGACCAGTACATAATGTATAAGAAGAGCTCTGTTCTGCATCCGTCCCCCTTTATCTACCTATTACATACATGTATAAGAAGAGGCTCCGTTCTCCATCCGTCCCATTTATCTGACCCAGTACAAACATGTATAATGAGGACTCCGTCTGCATCCGTCGCATTTTATCTGAACTCAGTACAAACATGTAAAAGAGGCTCCGTTCTGCATCCGTCCCATTTATCCAGGACCCAGGTACATACATGTATAAGAGGCTCCGTTCTGCATCCTTACCCATTTTTCTGACCCATACATACATGATATAAGAGGCTACGTTCTGCATCCATCCCATTTATCTGACCTCGTACATACATGCATAAGAGGCTCCGTTCTGCATCCGTCCCATTTATCTGACCCAGTACATACATGAATAAGAGGCTTCCTGTTTCTGCATCCTCCCATTTAATCTGACCCCAGTACAAACATGTATGAAGAGGCGCCATTCTGCATCCGTTCCCATTTACTGACCCAGTTAGCAAACATGTTAAGAAGAGGCTCCGTCAGTATCCCACCCATTAATTCTAACCCATTACATACATGTAACAGAGGCTCCCATTCTAGCATCCATCCCATTTTCTGACGCAGTACATACAAAACATACATAAGAAGCTCCAAATCTGATCCGTCCCATTTATCTGATCCAGTACATACATTTATAAGAGATGCTCCGTTCTTGCATCCTCCCATTTTTTCTGACCCAGTACATACATGTATAAAGATCCTCCATTCGGCATCCCATCCTCAATGTTATCTGACTCCAGTACATACAGTATAAAGAGAATCCATCTGCCTCCGTTCCCCATTTTATCTGACCAGTTACATACATGTATAAGAAGAGGTCTCCGAACTGCCATACCGTCCCATTTATCTGACCCCAGTATATACATGTAACAAAGGCTCCTAACGCATCCATCCCACTTATCTGACCACAGTACATACATGTATAAAGGAGGCTTCCGTTCTGCATCCATTCCCATTTATCTGACCCTAAAAAAGTACATACACGATAATAAGAAGCTCCTTCTATCTGCTCCTAACCATTTATTGACCCCAGTAGCATACTCTATAATAAGAAGCTCCGTTCTACATTCCTCCCATTTATCTGACACCATACATAACTTGTAAAAAGGAGCCCTCCGTTCTGCATCCATCCCCAATTTAATCTGATCCATTACTACATATATAAAAGAGCTCATTCTGCATTCAGCAATTTAACAGACGCCATACCATACATGTATAAAGGCCACCGATCTGCATCCATCCTATTCATTCTGACCCAGTACAACATGTATAAGAGGCTACGTTCTGCATCGCATCCCATTTATCTAAGACCCAGTACATACCTGTATAATAAGAGGCACCCTCTGACACCGTCCCATTTATCTTCCCGTTACATCATGTATAGAGGCTCCGTACTGCAACAGTCCCATTTATCTGACCCAGAAATACATGTATAAGAGACTCCGATCCGCCTCCTTCCATTATATCGTGACCCTAGTACATACATGTATAAGATGCTCCATTCCTGGCATCGCCAATTTATATCAGACCCAGTACATCATGTATAAGAGGATGCTCCCATTCTGCATCTGTCTCCATTATCTGATCCAGTACATACATGTTAATAAGAGGATGCTCCGTTTCTGCATCGTCCCATTATCTGATATCCAGTACATACATGTATATGAGGAGTGCTCCGTTCTGTATCCGTCCCAATTTTCATACCCAGTACATACATGTATAAGAAGAGTCTCCATTCTGCATCCATCCCATTTATCTGACCCAGTACATACATGTATAAGAGGCTCCGTTCTGCCTCCGTCCCATTTATCTGACCCAGTACATACATGTATAAGAAGAGGCTCCGTTCTGCATCCGTCCCATTTATCTGACCCAGTACATACATGTATAAAAGGCTCCGTTCAGCATCTGATCCCATTTATCTGAACCGCAGTACAAACATGTAAAAGAGCTCCGTTCAGCATCCATCCTATTCATCTGACCCAGTACATACAGTATAAGAGATGCTCCGGTTCATGCAACCATCCCATTTCATATCTGACCCGTACATACAATGTATATAAGAAGAGCTCGTTCTGAATCCGTCCCCATTTTATCTGTCCCCAGTACATACATATTAGGAGGCTCCGTTTCTGCATCCATCCCATTTTATCCTGAACCCAGTAACATACATGTATAAGAAGGCTCCGTTCTGCATCCGACCTATTTATCTGACCGAGTACATACATGTATAAGAGCCTTCCGTTCTGCATCGTCCCATATATCTGACCCAGTACCATAATGTAATACGAGGCTCCGTTCTGCATCCGTCCCATTATCTGACCCAGTTACATTATATGATAAGAAGCTCTTGTTCAGCATCCGTCCCATTTATCTGACCCAGTGACATACAAGTCTAGAGGATCTCCATTCTGGCATCCGTCCCATTAAATCTGACCCAGTACATACATCATATGAATGAAGAGCCTTCCGTTCAGTATCCCAGCCATTTAACTAACTATACCCAGTAACATACATGTAAAAAGAGGCTCCATTCTGCATCCCAACCCTATTTATCTGACGCAGTACATACATACATACGGAGTCCGTTCTGTAACCACCATTTATCATATCCAGTACATACATGTATAAGGAGGATGCTCCGTTCTGCATCCGTCCCATTTTTCTGACCCATAACAAACATGTATAGAGAATAGTCTCCATTCGCCTCCTATCCCAATTATCTGACCCAGTACATACATGTATAAGAGGCCACCGTACTGCTCCGTCCCAATTATCGACCCAGTCCAACATGTATAAAAGAATCACGTTCAGCATCCGATCCCATTTATATCTGATCCAGTACAAATACAAGGTATAGAGGAGGATGACTCCGTTCTGCATCCGTCCCCGCATTTTTCTGCCCCAGTACAACATGTATAAGAGAGCTCTCCATGTCGCATCCATCCCATATTATGCTGACCGTCGAGAACATACATGATATAAAAGAGGCTCCGTTCTGCTCCGTCCCATTTAGTCGACCCAGTAAATACATGTAAAAGAAGGAGGCTCCGAGCAGCATCCGGCCCATTAACTGACCCAGTACTTACATGTATACGCTGAGGCTGCCGTTCTGCATCCAACCCATATATCTGACCCAGTACAAACAGGTATAAGAGGAGGCCTCCGTTCTGCAATCCACCCATTTATCTGACGCCATACATACACGTATAAAAAGAGGCTCCTTAACAGCAATCGTCCCATTTATCTGACCCATACAATTCATGTAATAACAGATGCTCCGTTCTGCAAGCTGTCCCATTTATCTGACCCAGAACATACATGATAAATGCTCCGTTCTGCTTCCGTCCCAATTATCTGACCCAGTACAAACATGTATAAGAGGCTCCGTTCTGCATCCGTCCCATTTACCTGACCCAGTACATAGATGTATAAGAGGCTCCGTTCTGTATCCGTCCCATTTATCTGATCCAGTACATAGATGTGATAAGAGGCTCCCGATCTTATCCGTCCCATTTATCTGATCCCGTACATACATGAATATAATAGGCTCCGTTTCATGCATCCGTCCCATTTATCTGACCCAGTCCAAACATGTTAATAAGAGGCTCCGTCTGCATCCCGTCCATTTATCTGACCCATGTACATACATGTATAAATGTCCGACTGTCATCGTCCATTTATCTGACCCAAGTTACATACCTGTAAGAAGAAGAGGCTGCGTTCTGCAATCCTTACCCATTTATCTGACCCAGTAAAAAAACATAACATGTTAAGAGGTTGGCTCCGTCTCTGTATCCGTCCGATATTTTTATCTGACTCCAGTACATACATGTATAAAAGGTTCCGTTCTGCATCGTCCCATTTATAGCCTACCCATTACATAACATGTAATAAGAGGCTCCGTCTCTTCAAGCCATCCCAATTTATCAGAGCCAGTACATACAAATGTTTAAGAAGAGCTCCGTTTCAGCATCCGACGCATTTATCTACCCAGTAACATTCATGTATATGAGGCCCGTACTAACATCTGACCCATTATCTGACCCATTTACATACATGTATAGAGATGCTCCTCCTGCATCCTTCCCTTATCTGACCCGATGGCAGGGTGACCCAGTACATACATGTATAAGACGCTCCGTTTTCGCATCCGTACCTTTATCTACCCAGTCACATACATCAAGGAATTACTAGTTGTCAGATAATGGGACGGATGCTAGAACGGATGCCTCTTGATACAAGTAATGTACTGGGTCAATAAATGGACGGATGCAAGGACGGAGCCTCTATACCATGTATGTACTGTTTCGGATAAATGGGACGAAGCAGACGAACCACTTATACATGTAGTTTAACTGGGTCAGATAAATAGGACGGATACAGAACGGAGCCTCCTCTTATACATGGAATTACTGGGTCAGATAAATGAGACGGATGCAAACGGAGCCCGCCCTTATACATGATATGTACTGGGTCCCAGATAAATGGGAGATGAAGAACGGAGCACTTCTAATACAATGTATGTAACAATGTATAAAGAAGAGGCCTCCCTTTCTGCATCCATCCCCCCATTTATCGGACCCCCAGTATCATACATGTATAAGAGGCGGCTGCTCCGTTTTGCATCCGTCACATTTACTGGACCCAGTACTATACATGATAAGAGCTCCCGTTCTGCATCGCCCATTTATCTGGATCAGTACCTATACCGCAAATAAACATACATGAGGTATTAAGAGGAGGCTCCGTTCTGAATCCGTCTAATTATCGTGTACCCATTACATACAATTTAAAAAGAGGTTCCGTTTCTGCAACGTCCCATTTATCCGACCCAGTACACTACAAGCATCCAGAGGCTTCCGTTTCTGGCATCCGTCCCAATTTATCTGATCCAGTACATATGAAAATATAAAGAGGCTCCGTTCTGCATCGTCCCATTTATCTGACCTAGAACATACAATGTATAGAAGAGAGCCTCCGTTCTGCATCATCCGTCCAAATTTAATCTGACCCATACACATAACATGTATAGGAGCCACCGTTCTGCATCCGTCCCATTTTAACTGACCAGTGTACATACAAGTATAGGAGGGCTCCGTTCTGCATCCCGTCCTCATTTATCTGACCCAGATACATACATGTATAATAAGAGGCTCGCGTTACTGCATCCGTCGCATTTATCTGACCAGTTACATTCCTGTAAAGAGGCTCCGTTCTGCATCTCTTCTGTCCCATTTATCGGGGCAGACCCAGTACAATACATGTATAAAGAGGCACCGTCCTGCATCCGTCCTATAAATTATCTGACCCAGTACATACATTGTACTAAGAAGAGGCTCCGTTTTGCATCCGTCCTCAATTTATCTGACCCGGTACATTCAAGTATAAGAGGAGGCTCCGTACGTGTGCATCCTGCCCGATTATCTGACCCATACATCATTATATAAGAGGAGGCTCCCGTTCTGTATCCGTCCTATTTATCCTGAACCCATTAGTACAAATACATGTATAAGATTCCGTTCTGCAATCGTCCCATTATCCGACCCAGTAACATACATGTATCAACGCTCCGTTCAGCTCCGTCCATTTATCTGATCCAGTACATACATGTATAAAAAGGAGGCACCGTTCTGCATCCGTTCCCATTTATCTGACCTAGCAACATACATGATAAAGAGGCTCCGTTTCCTGCATACCGTCCAATTTTATCTGACCCAGTAATACCAAGTAAAGGAGGCATCCTTCTTCATCCGACCCATAAATCTGACCTCGTACATACATAGTAATAAGTGGCTCCGTTCTGTAAATCTAACCCATTTATCTGACCTAGTACATACATGTATAAGAGGCTCCGTTCTGTATCCGTCGCATTTATCTGACCCAGTACATACATGTATAGGAGGCTCCGACGTGCATCCGTCCCCATATAGCTGACCCATTACATACTGATGTAAAAGAAGCTTCCGTTCTGCAATCCGTCCCATTTAATCTTGACCAGTCCATACAAAGTATAAGAGGCTAAACGTTCTGCATCCATCCCATTTGAGCTGAACCCTCGTACATACAATGCAAAAGGAGGCTCCGTTCTGCATCCCGTCCCATTTATCTGACCCAGTACATACATGTAATAATAGGCTCCCGTCAGCATCCGCCAATTTATTGACCCAGTACATACATGTATAGGAGGCTCCCTAGTTCTGCATCCTTCCCATTTTAGTCAGACCCTCAGAACATAGCATGGTATAGAGGCTCTTCTCCGTGTCTGCATCAGTCACCATATATACTGACCCAGTACATACATGTATAAAGAGGCAACACGTTCTGCATCCGTCCCATTTATCTGACCCAGTACATACATGTATAAGAGGCTCCGTTCTGCATCCGTCCCATTTATCTGACCCAGTACATACATGTTTAAGAAGAGGCTCCGTTCAGTATCCCTCCCATTTATCTAACCCAGTACATACATGCGTATAAGAGGCTCCATTTTCTGCCGCATCCACCCCACTTATCTGACGCAGTACAAAACAAACATCTAAGCTCACGTTCTGATCCGTCCCCATTTATCTGATCCAGTAACATACATGTAAAAGAGGATGCTACCGTTCTGCAACCGACCCATTTTTTCTGACCAAGTACATACATGTATACAGAGGAGTCTCCATTCGCATCCATCCCATTTATTCTGACCCATACATACATTGTAATAAGAAGAGTCCTCCAATCTGCATCCATCCCATTATTCTGACCAGGTACATTACATGTTTAAGAAGAGCTCCTTCAGTATCCCCCCATGTATCTAACCAAGTACATAACATGTATAAAAAGGCACGTTCTGCATCCGTCCCATTTACTGACCCAGAAACATACATGAATAAAAGGCTCCGTTCTGCATCCATCCCAGATTATGGACCCATGTACATACACGTAAAATAAGAGGCTCCGTTTCTGCATCCGTCCCATTTATCTGACCCAGCACATACACGTATAATAAGAGGCTCCGTTCTGCATCCGACCCCATTATATCTGACCAGTACATACATGTATATTAGTAGGCTCCGTTCTGCCATATCCGATCCCATTTATCTGACCCAGTACTACATTATAAGAAGAGGCTCTGTTCTGCATCCGTCCCATTTATCTGACCTAGTACATACATGTATAAGAAGAGGCTCCGTTCTCCATCCGTCCCTTGATCTGAACCCCAGTACAAACAAGTATAGAGTGCTCTCGATCTGCATCCCGTCCCATTTAACAGACTCAGTAACATACATGGATAAGAGGGCTCCTTCTCTGCATCCGTCCCATTTAACAGTCCAGTACATACATGTACTAAAAGGGCACCGTTCTGCATCCATCCCATTTATCTGACCTCGTACATACATGCATAAGAGGCTCCGTTCTGCATCCCGATCCCATTATCTACCCATTACATACAAAGCATAAGAGGCTCCGTTTCTGCTCGTCCCCATTTATCTGACCCAGTACATACATGTATAAGAGGCTCCGTTCTGCATCCGTCCCATTTATCTGACCCAGTACATACATGTTTAAGAAGAGGCTCCGTTCAGTATCCCTCCCATTTATCTAACCCAGTACATACATGTAAAAGAGGCTCCATTCTGCATCCATCCCATTTATCTGACGCAGTACATACATACATAAGAAGCTCCGTTCTGTATCCGTCCCATTTATCTGATCCAGTACATACATGTATAAGAGGATGCTCCGTTCTGCATCCGTCCCATTTTTCTGACCCAGTACATACATGTATAAGAAGAGTCTCCATTCTGCATCCATCCCATTTATCTGACCCAGTACATACATGTATAAGAGGATCCATTCTGCCTCCGTCCCATTTATCTGACCCAGTACATACATGTAATTAAGAATGGCACCGTCACATCCGTTCCCATTTATCTGACCCAGTATATACATGTAGAAAAAAAAGGCCCCTCGTCTGCATCCATCCCATTTAGTCTGACCAGGTACAACAATAATAAGAGGAGGCTCCGTTCTGCATCCATCCCATTTATCTGACCCAGTACATACACGTATAATAAGAGGCTCCGTTCCTAGCATCCTCCCAATTATCTGACCCAGTACATACCGAATAATAAGAGCATCCGTTCTGCAATCCGTTACCCATTTAGTCTGACCAGTACACTACATGAAAAAGAGAGGCTCCCGTTCTGCATCCATCCCATTTATCTGATCCAGTACATACATATATAAAAGGCTCCATTCTGCATCCATGCCATTTATCTGACCCAGTACATACATGTATAAGAGGCTCCGTTCTGCATCCATCCTATTCATCTGACCCAGTACATACATGTATAAGAGGCTCCGTTCTGCATCCATCCCATTTATCTGACCCAGTACATACATGTATAAGAAGAGGCTCCGTTCTGAATCCGTTCCATTTATCTGTCCCAGTACATACATGTATAGGAGGCTCCGTTCTGCATCAGTCCCATTTATCTGACCCAGTACATATATGTATAAGAGACTCCGTTCTGCCTCCTTCCCATTTATCTGACCCAGTACATACATGTATAAGAGGCTCCATTCTGCATCCGTCCCATTTATCTGACCCAGTACATACATGTATAAGAATGCTCACAGATCTGCATCATCCGTCCCATTTATCATATCCACTACAAAAATGTATAAGATGATGCTCCTTTCTGCATCCGTCCCATTTATCTGATCCAGTACATACATGTATAAGAGGATGCTCCGTTCTGTATCCGTCCCATTTTTCTGACCCAGTACAAACATCTATAAGAAGAGTCTCCATTCTGCATCCATCCCATTTATCTGACCCAGTACATACATGTATAAGAGGCTCCGTTCTGCATCCGTCCATATTATCTAACCCAGTACATACATGTAAAGAAGAGAGGTCCCGTTCTGCATCCGTCCCATTATCGACCCAGTACCTACATGTAATAAGAGGCACCGTTCTGCATCCAACCCATTTATCAGACCCAGTAAATACATGTAATACAGAGGAGGCTCCCGTCTGCATCCATCCCCGATTTATCTGAACCCAGTACATACATACCCTATAATAAGAGGCTCCGATCTTGCATCCGTCCCATTTATACTGACCCAGTAACATACACCTTATAAGAAGAGCTCCTTTCGTGCATCCGTCCCATTTATCTGACCCAGTACATACATGTATAAGAGGAGGCTCCGTTCTGCATCCATCCCATTTATCTGACCAGTACATACATAAATAAAAGGCTCCTCAGGCATCCATCCATTTATCTGACCCATACATACATGTATAAAGGCCCGTTCTCATCCTTCCCATTTATCTGACCATTACAAACTGTATTAAGAGGCTCCGTTCAGAATCGTCCCCATTTATATCTACCCAGTACGATACATGTATCAAGAATTAGGCTCTGTTCTGCATCCGGCCCACTTTATCTGAACTAGTACATACATGGATAGAGAAGAGGCTCCGTTCTGCAGCCCCATTTATCTGACCCAGTACATACATGTATAGAGAGGCTCCCTGTTCTGCAATCCGTCCCATTTATCTGACCCAGTACATAAATGTATAAGAGGCTCCGATTCTGCAACCGTTCACATTTATCTGCCCAGTTCACACATTGTTTAAAGAGGCTCCATTCTGCATCGTCCCATTTATTCGACCCATACAATACCATGTATAGAAGAGCTCTGTTCTGCATCCGACCCATTTACTGACCTAGTACATGCATTTTAAGAGGCGCCGTTCGCATCGTCCCAATTTTGATCTGACCGCAGTACATACAAGTATAAGAGGCGAGCTCCGTTTTGCATCCGCCCCTCATTTATCTGACCAGTACATACATGTATATAGAGGAGCTCCCGTTCAAGCATCCTGTCCATTTACTGACTCCAGTACATACATGTATACATAGGAGGCTCCGTTCGTATCCGTTCCTATTTATCTGACCCATACATACATGTATAAGAGGCTGCCGTTCTGCATCCGTCCCATTTATCTGACCCAGAACATACATGTTTAAGAGGCTCCGTTCTGAATCCGTCCCATTTATCTGACCCAGTACATACATGTATAAGAAGAGGCTTTTTCTGCATCCGTCCCATTTATCTGACCCAGTACAATACATGTATAAGAAAGGCTCCATTCTGCTCCGTCCCATACTCTGACCCAGTAACATACATGTATAAGAAGCTTCCGTTACAATATCCGTCGCATTTCTCTGACCCAGTACATACATGTATAAGAAGAGGCTCCATTCTGCATCCGTCCCATTTCTCTGACCCAGTACATACATGTATAAGAGGCTCCGTTCAATATCCGTCCCATTTATCTGACCCAGTACATACATGTATAAGAGGCGGCTCCATTCGGCATCCGTCCAATTTATCTGACCTAGAACATACATGAATACGAGGCTCCGTTCTGCATCCGTCCAATTTATCTGACCCCGTACATACATGTATAAGAGGCTCCATTCTGCATCCATCCCTTTATCTGACCTCGTACATAAATGCATAAAGAGCTCCTTCTGCTCCGTCCCCATTTATCTGACCCACTACATACAATTATAAGAAGAAGCTCCGTTCTGTATCCATCCAATTTATCTGAACCAGTACATACATGTATAAGAGGAAACGCTCCATTCTGACATTCCTTCCCATTTATCTGAACCCCAGTACATACATCATAAGAGTGCTCCCGTTCTGTCATTCCGTCTCATTTATCTGACCCAGTACAGTACAGTGTACAGTATAAGAAGAGGCTCCCACTTCTGCATACCGGACCCATTTTACAGACCCATACATACACGTATAAGAAGAGCTCCGTTCCTGCATCCGTACCATTTATCTGACCCATACATACATTTATAAGAAGGCTCCGTTTCTGCATCCGTCCCATCTTATCCTGTCCGTACCGACATGTTGTAAGACCTCCGTTCTGCATCCTCCCCATAATCTGACCCATACATAACAGTATAAAGGCCGTCCGTGTCTGCATTCTGCCCCATTTATCTGACCCAGTACAGACATGTATACAGAGGCTCCTTCTGCATCCGTCCCCATATATCTAGACCCAGTACTTACATGTAATACAGGAGCGTCCATACTGTATCCATCCCAGTTTACTCAACTCCATACATACTTGTATAAGAGGCTCCATTCTGCATCCGTACCATTTCTCTGACCCAGTACATACATGTATAAGAGGCTCCGATCTATAATTTCCTCCCATTTATCTGTACCCAGTACATACAATTATAAGACCCGTCTGTATCCGTCCCATTATATCTGATCAGTTCATACATGTAAAAGAAGAAGCTCCCGTTCTGTCATCCGTCCGCAGTTATCTGACCACGTACATACATTATAAGAAAGACGGCTCGCTCTGCATTGCTCCCATGTATCTGACCCAGTACATACATGTATACAAAAGAACTCCATTCTGTATCCGTCCCATTTAATCTGACCCAGTACATACTGTATAAAAGAGAGGTCCGTTCTGCATCCGAGTCCCATTTATCTGAACCTAGTGCCATACATGTATAGAGAGGCTCTTCTGCATCAATCCCATTTATCTGACTCAGAACATACATGTATAAGAAAGTCTCCATTCTGAATCCGGCCATTTCTCTGACCCAGTAACTATACTGTAAAGAGGCTCTGTTCTATATCGTCCCCATTTATCTAATCTGACCCATACATACATTTATAAGAGGCTCCGTTCTGTATCCCGTCCCTTTATCTATTCCAGATAACATACATGTTAAGAAAGAATCTCCTTCTGCATCGGTCCCATATATCGACACAGGACATACATGTATAAGAAGAGCTCCGCTCTGCAATCCCGTCCCCATTTATTCTACCCATACATACATGTAAAAGAAGAAGCTCCAGTCTGTATCCTCCGCCATTTATCGACCCAAGTTACATACATATATACAGAAAGGCTCCGTTCATCTGCATCCGTCCCTATTTATCTGACCCAGTATATACATGTATAAGAGGTTCCGTTCTGCATCGTCCCATTTATCTTGACCCATACATTCTTGGGTATAAGAGGCTCTCTTTCTCATCCGTCTCATTTATCTACCCAGTCATACATGGTATAAAGAAGAGGTTTCCATTCTGCTTCGTCCCATTTAGTTACCGAGTACAACATGTATATGAGAAGAGATTCCCATTCTCAGTCCGTCCATTTATCTGACCAGTACTATTACATGTAAAAGAACTCCGTTCTGCATTCGTCCCTTTATCTGACCCAGTACATACATGTGATAAGAGGCCCCTGTTCTAATCCGTCCATTAGCTACACCACTACATACATGTATAACGAGGCCAACTGCAGACAAAGACTCTCTGCACGCATTTTCCGCAAATATGGACACAGAGAGGATCAGTGCTATCATTAATGGACTCACCCCTCAAAGCCAAGACCGAGCCCCTTGGAGGAAGAAGAAGTATGTCGCCATGGGACCCCAATTGTTTTTGCCACGTTCTCGACCACCCCTGTCCACAAGTGAACATATGCATCAATAGAGTACTTCTCACTGCCCTGTTGGACACAGGTTCACAGGTAACTACTCTTCAAAAAGGTGTATATATGAACTATTGGGACTTAAATGAACTTGTTCAACCCCCAGATACTTGGCTGACTGTTATTGCCAGCAGTGGGAGCCCAGGGTTACTGGGAGCCTACAATCCAAGTTGGTGAGATTGAGTTACCTCGTCAGGGTGTGATCATAGTAGATGTGGATGACCAGAATACTCCGTCAGTTGTTCTGGGCATGAATGTTCTTAAAAATTGCTATGGAGACGTGCTTAAAGCCCTACGTGCAAGTTTGCAAGCAGCTCCCTGCTCCTCTCAGGAAGCTATTCAACAAGCCATCCGAACACTCCGTGCCCAACAAAGATTTGCTAACCACAAAGTAGAAGTTGGCAGAACTCGCATCGGAGACATTCATCCAGTGATCTTACAACCCGGCACTGAGACCCTGTTATGGTGCCGAGCCCGTCCAGGCATTAGAGGTCAAGATTACCAAGCCCTCATAGAACCAATCCTAACCAAGGAGCATTCAATGATGAGAGTTGCACGAAGCCTAGTGACTGTTTCCAATGGTAGAGTACCAGTCCGTCTCTTAAATTTTGGTGATACGCCAATAAAGCTACACAAGTTCTACCCAGTTGCTCAACTCTCGGAAGTTACCTTTGAAGACATTATTAGCAAAGCAACTGCTTCCTGCCATCAAATCGCTCAAGAGGATAAAGAGAAGAGTCCAAGAGAACCATGGTGGACTGAGATCCATGTAGGTGACATCACTTCTAAAGCCGAGCAAATCAATGATGTCCTAGCTGTGGCCTGTAAGTACCATCAAGCCTTCAGCAAACACCCACTGGATTTCGATAAGACCACCCTGTTGCAGCATAACATACCTACAGGTGATCATCCTCCAATCAAGTAAAGATATCGACCTCTTTCACCTATGTACCAGCCTGTTAAAAAACTTCTAAATGAGATGCAAGAAGCAGATGTCATTCAAGACAGTCAGAGTCCTTGGGCTGCACCTATAGTCCTGGTCAAGAAGAAGGGTGGGAAACCCTCAGATTTTGTGTAGACTACCGCAAAACTAACAAAATCACTCATAAGGATCCTATCCT